>JAZHEH010001645.1:0-33252 GCA_036589455.1 Ateles fusciceps | reverse complement strand
TTACACCTACACTTAAATATACTGTGTTTTGGTGTTAAGTCTCTTGAAATCAGAGACTTGTGTAAACTCTCAGAACCAACTGGCAAAAGGATTGTCATCAGCAATGCCGATTCAGTATTTTATAAATTTTTATGCAAATGTTTTTCTTTTTTCTTGTCTCAGAAATAAACGAGAGGACAATTTGCACACCCCTAGCATCATAGTACATCTTGGGCATTCATGTTCTGAATTTTGGCTTTGGGGGCAGGGTGGGTACACTTCTCCGGGAAACCCCTAGTTAATTTGGAAGTCAGAAGTCTAGAATAAAAGTCAGCTACCGTTGAGAGAGACCTGGCATGATTAAGGAGGGAAAGCTGCAGCTGCTCTGTCAGGACACTTGGAACAACGCTGCCTGGGCAGCGGGCTGTCAGCTTCAATCCGCTCTTAGCCTGCTAGGAAGCACAGCCATTACCCCTGTGTTGGTTTTACAGTCTCACTCATCTAGAAACAATGCAAAACGTTCTTTAGACGTCTAGATGGCGACAATGGACTCCAGGAACGAAAGAATCTCCCGCAGGGCCGGCAGTCTCTGGCAGACTGGCGCTGGAGCTGCACCAGTGCATGGCGCTTCGCCTTAGGGCTACCGCCTCTCTCGCGCCGTTGAGTCTTGGCCCTGGGTTCTTGTGGGCGCTGGCGTCAGAGCCAGCCCCAGGGAGTGGGTCTTGGCCTCAGAGGCTTTGGGAAATAATTTAAGATAGACTAGAAACTCTTCCACGAAGTTAGCTCAGCTCCTTATAATCTGTGCCTGAGGCTTTAAGGGACGCAGGCTTAGTGCTCTGAGGGCCTTGGGTTGCCTCGGGCCACGTGGGGCCTGAGTCCCCATCGCTCCCAGTGAAGATTCGGTCTGGCCTTTTACTTTTCAAAGTTCTCCAGGTACACCTTCAAAGGTGAGTGTAAAGTCGGTTTCCTTTCAAAGTGAAATACACCCTGGAGAATCGTAAATAACATATCTCACAGTTTGTAGATGGTCTGCAAAGAGTTCCTGAGCACAGGACAGGGCAGCCAGTTTCAAAGGTCTCAGAGCCAAAGTGTCAGATTTGTGGCTTTGATGGCGGGGCAGGGAGAAGCCCACAAGCCATCAATCTTCAAAAATTGGAACATAGCTAGGTCATTTTATAGTATAAATAATAAAAGGTGAGATCGCTGTGAAGTATATTTCTTTTCTTTTCTTTTTTTTTTGTTGAGACAGTCTCACTCTTTTTCCCAGGCTGGAGTGCAGGGATGCCATCTTGGCTCACTGCAGCCTCTGCCTTGGGATCAAGGGATTCTCCTGCCTCAGCCTCCCCAGTAGCTGGAATTACAGGCATACACCACCATGCCCAACTATTTTTTTGTGTTTTTAGTAGAGAGGGGGGGTTTCATCATGTTGGCCAGGTTGGTCTTGAACACCCATCCTTGGCAGGGCCAGATTTCAGAGATGACTGAAGCCAGGTTTAAGTAATGTGACCTTCCAAAACTGTCACTCAGACTGAGATGGGGTGGAACTATAAAAACTGGCCAGTCAGATGCAGCACCAAAAAGGGATGAGGAACTGCTGTAAAGGTACATCGATGTCACTACTTGTCTCCACTGGGTATTTGTGAGCGTGTCTCATCTGCCCATAAAGAACTAATACTCTGTCCCAGCCTCTGTTATTCTGTGACCTGCACTAGCTGAAAAAGCCTTGGGGAAGATATCTGGACACCCAGAAAGCCTAGAAATGGAAAATGGTGAGTATACAGCTGATGTCCATAGATGGGGAAGAAAAGCTTGTTTGAACTGTCAGGACCTGGCTATGGACAGGCACTCAAGTCTTCCCATGGCCAACCTTAGTATGTCAAACTGTTTTCCTAGGTGGTAGCACCATTTGCATTCCCATCGGCTTGGAGGAGTGATCTAGTTTTTCTACATCCTCAGCAGCATTTGTTGTTGTCACTATTTTTTTAGTTTAGCCATTCTGAAGACATGCAATAAAATCTCATTGTGGTTTTCATCAAAATTTTATAATGGCTAATGATGTTGAACATATTTTCATATGGTTATTTTACATTTATATATCCTCTTCTCTGAAATGACTCTGTGTAGTTTGCTTACTATCTGCTTGGATTGTTTACTTTTTTACCGTTACACTTTGAGAACTCTTCGTATAATTCTAGATACTACTCCTTTGCTGTATCTTATAGTTTGAAACTCATTTTTTCATTCAGTAGCTTGGTTTTATCATCTTAACTGTGTTTCAGAGAACTAATGTGTTTTTTAATGATAATAAATGTTTTCACATATGATTTTTTATGTCAACCATTTAAAGTGTATCAATCCATGACACTATGTTCATAATGTTATTAGACCATAGCCATTATCCATGTCCAATTATTTTATCACCCCAAACACAAACTCTGTATCTATTAAGCAATGAACTCCATTTCTACCACTCCAGCACCTGTTACCTTCAACCTATTTTCTGTCTCAATGAATTTTGTCTATTCTAAATATTTTATAGAATTAGAATCATGAATATTTGTCCTTTGATTTCTGTCATAATTTACTTGTAATGTTTATAAGGTGTTCCCATATTTCATTCATTTTTATGATACAATAAAATTCTATTGCATGTATAGCCTACATTTTGTTTTTTATTTCTTTCTTGGTGGATACATGTGTTGTTCTATTTTTTTTTTCTATTGTGGATTTGCTAATATGAACATGTGTGTACATGCATTTGTTTGAACACTTGGTTTTA
Organism: Ateles fusciceps; assembly: GCA_036589455.1. Lineage (NCBI taxonomy): Eukaryota > Metazoa > Chordata > Mammalia > Primates > Atelidae > Ateles > Ateles fusciceps. The sequence continues at coordinate 30,494 of JAZHEH010001645.1, read as the reverse complement.
ATTATTTGGGGGAATATACCAAGGAGTTGGATTGCTAGATAGTTTCTTAAGGTTTCACAAGTACCTCCAACTATTTTTCACAGCTGCTAAATAATTTTATATTCCTGGCCATAATGGACAAGTGTTTCAGTATCTCCACATCCTTGTCAATCATTATTGTTTAGTCTCTTTTTCAATTCTAGCCTTTGAGTTAGATGTGAAGTGATATCTCACTGTGGGTTTGATTGGCACTTCCATAATACCTGATGATGTTGAGATTCTCTATGTGTGCTTGTTGACCCTTTGTATATTTCTGGAGAATTTTTTTTGAGTCCTGTTTGTGTTTTTGTTATTAAATTGTAAGGGATTTTTATGTATTCAAAAGTGAATACTGTTGGGATAGAAAGATTAAGAAAAGAAGAGGCGAGAAGGTGGATCTACAAGTCGAGACAGGTTTATTGAGAGTAAACCTGAGAAGGGTTTCTGGCTGGCAAGGTCAGGTGCAAACTTCTCTTTCAGCCTGAGGCTTTTAAAAAGGGCCTGGTAGGGGAAGTGTGCTTTGAGATGAGATTCTATTAGGGAGGATTTGGGAAAGTGCTGGCTGGTTGGGACTGCTGGCAACCTTCTTAGGTTCTATTACAGTTAGGGCCATTTATACTCTGTTGAAACTACATGCAGGGCTGACATTTGTGGTTTTGGGCAGGTGGAAATGCTCATTACTGAGAAATAGAAACTTAAATCATAAGATGGTGGGGTGTCATTAAGATGGCAGTACTCTTCTCCTATCAAAGACTAGACCCTAATCAAATATGTGATTTGCAAATATTTTCTGTGTAGTTTCTTTTTATTTTCTTGGTAATGTCCTTACAATTACAAAAGTTTATTTATTTCATTTTGATAAAGTCCAATCTATCTTTCTTTTTTCATTCTTGGGCTTTTGGTTTCACATCTGAGTCTGTTGCCAATTTCAAGATCATGAACTTTACCTATGTGTATAGTTTTCTAATAGTTTTATGGTTTCAGGTTTTATATTTCAGTTGTATATTCATAATTTTAGAAGATAAGGCATATAAATTTAATTAAATTTTATACACAGAAGGCTTCAGAATAAACATTCACCTTCCTGATGAGTTACAGAAAGTTGTATCATTTTGAGATTACAGGGAAAATGGGGGCTTAGATTCTAGTAAAATGGATTAAGGGAGGAGGAGAAAAGGCATGGTTAGCCAAGGCATTCTTATTAAGTGAATAAAGCCACCTCAGAAAAAATAGATGGCAAATGTTTCTTTTCAGACTTTTAAAAGTGGGAGAGTCTCAATCTTTTTCAGGTCTCTGGAAAAGCATAGAAAATGAAAGGAGTCCTGGCTGCATTAATGGAAATTCTCTACAGATGCAAAGTTTGCCCAGGTAAGACAGCTTTGCATGGTCACTTCTGTCAGGATGGCCAAGCAGCTGCCATTTTTAAATATGTCAAAAATATATTTTGTGATAAAATGTTTTAGTTTCCTTCACTTCCCTTCTTTGAAACTTAAAAGAAGTTTCACAGCTGGGCATGGTGGGTCATGCCTGTAATCCCAGCAGTTTGGGAGGCCAAGGCAGATGGATCACCTGAGGTCACGAGTTTGAAACCAGCCTGGCCAACATGGTGAAATCTCGTCTCTACTAAAAAAAAAATACAAAAATTATGCAGCCATGGTGACAGAGCCTGTAATCTTAGCTACTCGGGAGGTTGAGGCATGAGAATCGCTTGAACCTGGGAGGCCAAAGTTGCAGTGAGCTGAGATTGAGCCACTGCACTCCAGGTTGGGCAACAGAGTGACACTTTGTCTCAAAAAATAAAAATAAAAAAAGTTTCACATATAAAAAACCAAGCTGGTAACTCTGGAGAGATGGGGTAGTGATTGTAAAGATCTAGATAGACAAACGAGTGGAAAGACAAACTGGGATAAATAGAAAGCAGCAAATTTAAATATATTAGCACTTGTCTTCTTTAGTCAGTATTTCAGTCCTGATGATAAATTATTTTAGTTAAACAACTCTGTCCCAATCTAGGAGTGCCATTGCAGGTAGGATAGGCTTCTATGTATGACACAAGCAATTCAGTATCTAATGAGACATTTTTACAAAGCTTAAGCTTTGCTTTTTGTTTGTTTTGTTTCTTTTTGTCTGGAGCAGTCCATCTACATACTAGGTTCTCTAGAGTCTTGGATATCTTCAGATGGCAGTGGAAATCTGACAGATTCTGGACTGTAGTCCAAATCAAATATTTAAATAAATTCTCTAAGTCCATACATCAGTAGGCAAGTGTGAATATAGTTATAAGTTGCTGTTATTTTCTTCTGAAATTGAAGATGTCTACCTTTACTTTGTTGGGCTTATAAAGAAGCAGAGTTTTACTTTCTAGTGCTGTCAAGTCAGAAAAGTGGGAGAAAAAACTTGAAAATATTAGGTTGAATGCAGGGGCTCATGCCTGTAATCCCAGCACTTTGGGAGGCTGAGGTAGGTGGATTCACCTGAGGTCAAAAGTTTGAGACTGGCCAACATTGTGAAACCCCATCACTACTAAAAAATACAAAAATTAGCTGGGCATGGTGACATGTGCCTGTAGTTTCAGCTCCTCAGGAGGCTGAGGCAGGAGAATCATTTGAACCTGGGAGGCAGAGGTTGCAGTGAGCCAAGATCACACTGCTTCAAGCCAGCCTGGGTGACAGAGTAAAACTCCATCTCAAAAAACAACAACAACAAAAAAGATTAAAAATGTTAGTTTGGAGATGTGTAACCAGAAAAAAGTTTTAAGATTTATTCTGAATTATAGAAAATAATAAAAACTATACTAAAAAAATAGACAAGGGCTAAAACTTAGTACCAAGTTCTTTAGAAACATACTTTTATCTCTCCATCTCCCCCAAATTTCTTTAAAAAGAAAAATCATAGTAGGACCAATTTATTTGCAAACAGTTTAGTCTTTTCTTTTTCTTCCATTATCCTTTAAGTTCTGGAGTTCATGCGCAGATCTTGCAGGATTGTTGCATAAGTACACACATGCCATGGTGGTTTGCTGCCTCCATTCCCACATCACCTACATCAGGCATGTCTCTCAATGTTATTCCTTTCCAACCTCGCCACCCCCCGTGTCCATCCTTTAGCCCTCCAACCTCAACAGACCCCAGTGTGTGATGTTCCCCTCCCTGTGTCCATGTGTTCTCATTGTTCAACACCCGCCTATGAGTGAGAACATGCAGTGTTTGGTTTTCTGTTCTTGTGTCAGTTTGCTAAGAATGATGATTTCCAGATTGATTCATGTCCCTACAAAGAATACGAACTCAGCTTTTTTATGGCTGTATAGTATTCCGTGGTGTATATGTGCCATATTTTCTTTATCCAGTCCATCATTGATGGGCATTTGGGTTGGTTCCAGGTCTTTGCTATTGTAAACAGTGCCACAATGAACATATGTGTGCATGTGTCCTTATAATAGAGTGATTTATAATCCTTTGGGTATATACCTAGTAATGGGATTTCTGGGTCAAATGGTATTTCTATTTCTAGATTCTTGAGGAATCAACACACTGTCTTCTACAATGGTTGAACTAATTTACATCCTACCAACAGTGTCAAAGTGTTCCTATTTTTTGACAACCTCTCCATCATCTGTTGTCTCCAGATTTTTTAATGATCACCATTCTAACTGGCATGAGATGGTACCTTAGTGTGGTTTTCACTTGCATTTCTCTAATGACCACTGATGATGATAATTTTTTCATGTGTTTGTTGGCTGCATACATGTCTTCTTTTGAAAAATGTGTGTTCATATCCTTCACCCAATTTTTGATGGGGTTGTTTTTTTTTTCTTTCTGCTTTAGATCTTTGTAGATTCTGGATATTAGCCCATTGTCAGATGGGTAGCTTGCAAAAACTTTTCTCATTCTGTTGATTGCTGGTTTACTCTAATGATTGTTTCTTTTGCTGTGCAAAAGTTTTTAAGTTTAATTAGATACGATTTGCCTATTTTAGCTTTTGTTGCCAATGCTTTTGGTGTTTTAGCCATGAAGTCCTTGCCTATGCCTGTGTCCTGAATTGTTTTGCTAGTTTTTCTTCTAGGGTTTTTATGATGTTAAGTCTTATGTTTAATCCATCTGGAGTTAATTTTAGTGTAAGATGTCAGGAAGGGATCCAGTTTCTACTTTCTGCACATGGCTAGTCAGTTTTCCCAACACCATTTATTAAACAGGGGCTCTTTTACCCATTGCTTGTTTTTATCAGGTTTTTCAAAGATCAGATGGTTGTGGATGTGTGGCATTGCCTCTGAGGCCTCTGTTCTGTTCCATTGGTCTACTTCTCTCTTTTGGTACCAGTACCAAGCTGTTTTGATTACTGTAGCGTTGTAGTATAGTTTGAAGTCAGGTAGCGTGATGCCTCCAGCTTTGTTCTTTTTGCGTAGGATTGTTTTGGCTATGCGGGATCTCTTTTGGTTCCATATGAAGTTCAAGGTGTTTTTTTCCAGTTCTGTGAAGAGGGTCATAGGTAGCTTGATGGGGGATACCATTGAATCTGTAAATTACTTTGGGCAGTATGGCCATTTTCACAATATTGATTCTTCCTAACCATGAGTATGGAATGTTTTTCCATCTGTTTTTGTCCCTCTCATTTCTTTGAGCAGTGGTTTGCAGTTCTCCTTGAAGAGGTCCTTTAAATCTTTCATTAGTTGTATTCCTAGGTATTTTATCCTCTTCGTAGCAATGTGAATGGGAGTTTGCTCTTGATTTTGTTCTCTTTTGTCTGTTATTGGCGTGTAGGAATGCTTGTGATTTTTGCACATTGATTTTGTATCCTGAGACTTTGCTGAATTGCTTATCAGTTTTAAGAGGTTTTGGACTGAGACGATGGGGTCTTCTAAATATACAATCATGTCGTCCGCAAATACAGACAATTTGACTTCCTGCTTTCCTAATTGAGTACCTTTTTATTTCCCAGCCTGATTGCTCTGGCTAGAACTTCCAATACTATATTAATAGGAGTGGTGAGAGAGGGCATCCTTTTCTAGTACCAGATTTCAAAGGGAATACTTCTAGTTTTTGCCCATTCAGTATGATATTGGCTGTGGGTTTGTCATAAATAGCTTTTATTATTTTGAGATATGTTCCATATATACCTAGTTTATTGAGAGTTTTTAACATAAAGCTCTGTTGAATTTTGTCAAAGGCGTTCTCTGCATCTTTTGAGATAATCATGTGATTTTGCTTTGATTCTGTTTATGTGGCAGATTACATTTATAGACGTTTATAGACTTGTGTATGTTGACCAAACCTTGCATCCCTGGGATGAAACCTACTTGATCATGGTGGTTAAGCTTTTTGATGTGCTGTTGCAATTGGTTTGCCAGTATTTTATTTTATTTTATTTTATTTTATTTTATTTATTTTTTATATTTTTGAGACAAAGTCTCACTCTGTCACCATGCTGGAGTGCAGTGGCGCGATCCTGGCTCACTGCAACTTCCGTTTTCCAGTTTCAACAATTCTTCTGCCTTAGCCTCCTGAGTAGCTGGGACAATAGGCATGCACCACCACACCCAGCTAATTTTTTGTACTTTTAATAGAGATGGGATTTCACCATGTTGGCCAGGATGGTCTCAATCTCTTGACATCATGATCTGCCTGCCACAGCCTCCCAAAGTGCTGGGATTACAGGCGTGAGCCACCACACCTGGCCGCCAGTATTTTATTGAAGATTTTTGCATCTATGTTCATCATGGATATTGGCCTGAAGTTTTCTTTTTTTGTTGAGTCTCTGATGGGTTTTGGTATCAGGATCTCATAAAAACGATTTGGGAAGGATTCTCTCGTTTTGGATTGTTTGGAATCATTTCAGAAAGGGTGGTACCAGCTGCTCTTTGTGTATCTGGTGGAATTTAGCTGTGAACCCATCTGGACCTGGGCTTTTTTTGTTTGGTAGGCTATTAATTGCTGCCTCAACTTCAGCCCTTGTTATTGTCTATTCAGGATTTCAACTTCTTCCTGGTTTAGTCTTGGGAGGCTGCAAGTGTCCAGGAATTTATCCATTTCTTCCAGGTTTACTGGCTTATGTGCATAAAGGTGTTTGCAGTAATCTCTGATTGTGGTTTGTATTTCTGTGGAATTGGTGGTGATGGCCCCTTTATTGTTTTTTATTGCATCTATTTGATTCTTCTCTCTTTTCTTTTTATTAATCTAACTAGCAGCCTTTTTGGTTGATCTTTAAAAAAACCAACTCCTGGATTTATTGATTTTTTTGAAGAGTTGTTTTTTTTTTTTTTTTTTTTGGTCTCTATTTCCTTCGGTTCTGCTCTGATCTTAGTTATTTCTTGTCTTCTGCTAGCTTTTGAGTTTTTTTGATCTTGCTCCTCTAGCTCTTTCAATTTTGAAAATAAGGTGTTGACTTTAGCCCTTTCCTTGCTCCTCATGTGGGCATTTATTGCTATAAATTTTCCTCTAGACACTGCTTTAAATCTGTCCTGAGATTCTGGTACGTTGTGTATTCATTCTCATTGGTTTTGAAGAACATCTTTATTTCTACCTTCATTTCATTGTTTATCTAGTAAACATTCAAGAGCCGGTTATTCAGTTTCCATGAAGTTGTGCAATTCTGACTTAGTTTCTGAATTCTGAGTTCTAATTTGATTGCCCTGTGGTCTGAGAGACTGTTTGTTATGATTTCTATTCTTTAGCATTTGCTGAGGAGTGATTTACTTCCAATTATGTGGTCAACTTTAGAGTAGGTGCGATGTGGTGCTGAGAAGAATGTATATTCTGTGGATTTGGGGTGGAGAGTTCTGTAGGTGTCTATATTTGCTTGATCCAGATCTAAGTTCAGGTCCTCATATTCTTGTTAATTTTCTGTCCCATTGATCTGTCTAATATTGAGAGTGGAGTGTTAAAGTCTCCCACTATTATTGTTTGGGAGTTTAATTCTCTTTTTAGATCATTAAGAACTTGCTTTATGTATCTGGGTGCTCCTGTATTGGGTGCATATATATTTAGGATCATTAACTCTTCTTGTTGCATTGATCCTTTTACCATTATGTAATGGTCTTCTTTGTCACTTTTGATCTTTGTTGGTTTAAAGTCTGTTTTATCAGAGACTAGAATTGCAACTCTAGCCCATTAGTTGATGCAGTTTCTTCATTGTGTCAATGCTGCTTACCATTTGGCAGGATTTTGGAGTAGCTGGTACTGGTTGTTCCTTTCCATGTTTAGTGCTTCTTTCAGGAGCTCTTGTAAGGCAGGCCTGGTGGTGATGAAATCTCTCAGCAATTGCTTGTTCATAAAGGATTTTATTTCTCCTTTGCTTATGAAGCTTAGTTTGGCTGGATATGAAATTCTGGATTGAAAATTCTTTACTTTAAGGATGTTGAATATTGGCCCCCACTCTCTTCTGGCTTGTAGATTTTCTGCCGAGAGATCTGCTGTGAGTCTGATGGGCTTCCCTTTGTGGGTAACCTGACCTTTCTCTCTGGCTGCCCTTGGCATTTTTTCCTTCATTTCAACCCTGGTGAATCTGACAATTATGTGCCTTGGGGTTACTCTTCTTGAGGAATATCTTTGTGATGTTCTCTGTATTTCCTGGATTTGAATGTTGGCCTGCCCTGCTACACTGGGGAAGTTCTCCTGGATAATACCCTGAAGAGTGTTTTCCAGCTTGGATTCATTCTCCCCTTCACATTCAGGAATGCCGATCAAATGTAGATTAGGTCTTTTCACATAATCCCATATTTATTAGTTTTGTTCATTTCTTTTCACTCGTTTTTTCTCTAATATGGCCTTCTCATTTCATTTCACTGAGTTGATCTTCAGTCTCTCATAGCCTTTCTACTGCTTCATTGATTTGGCTATTGAAACTTGTGCATGCTTTTCAAAGTTCTCGTGCTGTGTTTTTCACTTTCATTAGTCATTTATGTTCTTCTCTAAGCTTGTTATTCTATTTAGCATTTTGTCTAACCTTTTTTCAAGGTTTTTAGTTTCTTTGCATCGGGTTACAACATGTTCCTTTAGCTCAGAGAAGTTTGTTATTACCCATCTTCTGAAGCCTACTTCTGTGAATTTGTCAAACTCATTCTCCATCCTGTTTTGTTCCCTTGCTGGTGAGGAGTTGTGATCCTTTGGAGGAGAAGAGGCATTCTTGTCTTTGGTGATTTCATCCTTATAGTGCTGGTTTCTTCCCATCTTCATGGATTTATCTACCTTTTGTCTTTTAAGTTGGTGATTTTGGATGGGGTCTCCGAGTAGACTTTCTTTCTGTTGATGTTGAAGCTATACTTTTTGTTTTTTAGTTTTCCTTATAACAGGCTCCTCTGCTGTAGGACTACTGGAGATTCACCTCGCTTGTCTGGGAATCACCAGTGGGGGCTGCAACACAGCAAGGATTGCTGTCTGTTATCTCCTCTGGTAGCTTTGTCCCAGAAGGGTACCTGTCAGATGTCAGCTAAAGCTCTCCTGTATGAAGCATCTTTTTTGTTATACGGGGGATTAGGGAGCCACTTGGGGAGGCAGTCTGTCACTTATCAGAACTCAAATGTTCTTCTGGGAGCTTTCTTTCTCCCTTTAGGGCTACTGGGCATGGTGTTTGAGTCTGCTGTAGCAAACTCACAATTTCCCCTTTTCCCAGGTGCTCTGTCCCAGGAATGTGGGGTTTTATTTATAAGTCCCTGATGTGCTGCTGCCTTTTTTTTCTTGAAATGCCCTTTCCAGCAAGGAGGGAGTCTAGTCACAGTCTGCCTATAGATGCGCTATTGGGCTGCCACCAGCTCAGTCCAGCTGCTGTGTGAGCTTCCTCTGGCTTTTGTTTACACAGTAAGGTTAGAACCGCCTCTGCAATGAAGAATGCCCTTTCCCCCACCGAGCTCCATTATTCTGGGTGGAGTTCAAACTGATGTGCTGGAAATGTCAGTTTTGAGATTCTACACAGAAAGCATTTTGAAACTGCTGCAAACACACATCAGTGTAACTCTGTAGGTTGAATGCACACATTGACAGCATTCTCCCAGATAGCTTCTTGTGGTTTTTAAGGTGAGATATTTCTCATTACAGCATATGCCCACTTTCCGTCTGGAATGTCCAAAGCTAACTTACGTATGAAATGTGTTTCTAAGCTGTTGAATCGAAAAATAGATTCAACTATCTTAGTTGAAGGAAAACACACCATAGCTGTTTAAAACATATGATCCTTCTGAGTTTTACAGGCAGTCTTACTGCTATTTCATATAATATGGGATTTTGCTGGAAATGTCAGTTTTGAGATCCTAAGAAGAATGCGTTTTGAAACTCCTGAAAATGCACATCAGTGTAAATCTGTAGGTTGAATGCACACATTGACAATCATTCTCCCAGATAGCTTCCTTTTGGTTTTTAATTTGAAATATTTCTCATTACAGCATATGCCCACTTTCTGCCTTTAATGTCCGAATCTCACTACTGTCCAAAATGTGTTTCTAACCTGCTGCATCGAAACATAAATACAACTCTCTTAGTTGAACAAACACACACCATTGCAGTTTCACAGGTACGTTTCTTCTGTGTTTTACAGGCAATCTTACTGCTATTTCGTATAAGATGGGATTTTGCTGGAAATGGCAGTTTTGAGATTCTCCACAGAAAGAGTTTACAAACTGCTTCAAACACACATCAGTGTAACTCTATAAGTTGAATGCACACATTGAAAAGCATTCTCCTGGATAGTTCCTTTTGGTTTAAGGTGACATATTTCTCATTACAGTATATGCCAACTTTCCATCTGGACTGTCGAAATCTAGCTTCTGTAAGAAATATGTTTCTAATCTGCTGAATCGAAACATAGATTCAACTCTCTTAGTTAAACAAACACACACCATAGAAGTTTCAAAGTTATGTTTCTTCTGTGATTTACAGGCAGTCGTATTGCTATTTCATATAACATGGGATTTTGTGGGAAATGTCAGTTTTGAGATTCTCCACAGAAAGCATTTTCAAACTGCTGCAAACACACAGCAAAGTAACACTCTAAGGTGAATGCAACACATTGATAAGCATTCTCCCAGATAGCTTCCTTTTGGTTTTTACGGTGAGAAATTTCTCATTACAGCATATGCCCACTTTCCGTCTGCAATGTCCAAATCTAGCTTCTGTAAGAAATGTGCTTCTAACTAACTCCTGAATCAAAATATAGATTCAAATCTCTTAGTTGAATGAACACACCTTAGCAGTTTCAAAGGTACTTTACTTCTGTGTTTTACAGGTAGTTTTACTGCTATTTCGTATAACAAGGGATTGTGCTGGAAATGTCAGTTTTGAGATTCTCCACAGAAAGCATTTTCAAACTGCTGCAAACACATAGCAGTGTCACTCTGTAAGTTGAATGCACACATTGAAAATCATTCTTTCAGAAAGCTTCCTTTTGGTTTTTAAGGTGAGATATTTCTCATTACAGCCTATGCCCACTTTTGGTCTGGAATGTAAAAATCTAGCTTCTGTAAGAAACGTGTTTCTAACTTGCAGAATTGAAACACTGATTCAACTATCTTAGTTGAACGAACACACTCCATAGCAGTTTCAAAGATAAGTTTCTTCTGTGTTTTACAGGCAGTCTTAACAGCTATTTCGTATAACACGGGATTTTGCTGGAAACGACAGTTTTGAGATTCTCCAAAGAAAGTGTTCTCAAACTGATGCATACACACATCAGTGTAACTCTCTAAGTTGAATGCACACATTAACAAGCATTCTCCCAGATAGCTTCCTTTTGGGTTTTAAGGTGAGATATTTCTCATTACAGCATATGCTCACCTTCCGTCTGGAATGTCCATATCTAGCTTCTATAAGAAATGTGTTTCTAATTGCTGAATCGAAACAGATTCAATTCTCTTAGTTGAACGAACACACACTATAGCAGTTTCAACGTTGTGTTTCGTTTCTGATTTATAGGCAGTTCTACTGCTATTTTGTATAATACAGAATTTTGCCTGGAAGGTCAGTTTTGAGATTATCCACAGAAAGCGTTTTGAAACTGCTGCAAGCACACATCAGTGTAATTCTGAAAGTTGAATGCACACATTGACAAGCATTTTCCCAGATATCTTTCTTTTGGTTTTTAATGTGAGAGATTTCTCATTACAGCATATGCCCATTTTCCATCTGGAATGTCCAAATCTAGCTTCCGTACGAAATGTGTTTCTAACCTGTTGAATGGAAACACAGATTTAACTCTCTTAGTTGAACAAAAACACACCATAGCAGTTTAAAAGATACAGTACTTCTGTGTTTTACAGGCAGTCTTACTGCTATTTCATATAATATGGGATTTTACCAGAAATGTCAGTTTTGAGATCCTCCAAAGAATGGGTTTTCTAACTGTTGGAAACACACATCAGTGTAAATCTGTAGGCTGAATGCACACATTGAAAACCATTCTCTGACATAGCTTCCTTTTGGTTTTTAATTTGAGATATTTCTCATTACAGCATATGCCTAGTTTCTGTCTTTAATGTCCAAATCTCACTTCTGTCCGAAATGTGTTTCTAACCTGCTGAATTGAAACATAGATTCAACGCTCTTAGTTGAACAAAACACACCATAGCAGTTTCACAGGTACGTTTCTTCTGTGTTTTACAGGTAATCTTACTGCTATTTCGTATAACATGGGATTTTGCTGGAAATGTCAGTTTTGAGATTCTCCGCAGGAAGCCTATTCAACCTACTGCAAACACACATCAGTGTAAATCTATAGGTTGAATGGAAACATTGAAATTTATTCTTTCAGATAGCTCCCTTTTGGTTTTTAAGGTTAGATATTTCTTGTTACAGCATATGCCCACTTTCTGTCTGGAATGTCCAAATCTAGCTTCTGTATAAAATATTTTTCTAACCTGATGAATTGAAACTTAGATTCCACTCTCTTAGTTGAACGAACACACACCATAGCACTTTCAAAGGTACATTTCTTCTGCGTTTTATAGGTAGTCTTACTGCTATTCTGTATAACATGAGATTTTGCTAGAAATGTCAGTTTTGAGATTCTCCACAGACAGCATTTTGAAACTGCTGCAGACACACATCATTGTAACTCTGTAGGTTGAATATATAAATTGATGAGCATTCTCCCAGATGGCTTCCTTTTGGTTTTTCAGGTGAGATATTTCTCATTACAGCATATGCCCACTCTCCATCTGTAATGTACAAATGTAGTTTCTGTAAGAAACATGTTTCTAACTTGCTGAATTGAAACATAGATTCAACTACCTTAGTTGAACAAAAACACCATAGCTGTTTAAAAAATATGATACTTCTGTGTTTTACAGGCAGTGTTACTGCTATTTCATATAATACAGGATTTTGCTGGAAATGTCAGTTTTGAGATCCTCCAAAGAATGGGTTTTCAAACTGCTGGAAACACACATCAGTGTAAATCTGTATGTTGAATGCACACATTGACAACCATTCTCCCAGATAGCTTCCTTTTGGTTTTTAATTTGAGATATTTCTCATTACAACATACGCCCACTTTCCATTTTTAAAATCCAAATCTCACTTCTGTCCCAAATGTGTTTCTAACCTGCTGAATCAAAACATATATTCAACTCTCTTAGTTAAACAAACACACACCATAGCAATTTCACAGGTAAGTTTCTTCTGTGTTTTACAGGCTATCTTACTGCTATTTCCTATAACAAGGCATTTTGCGGGAACGCCAGCTTTTAGATACTCCACAGAAAGCGCTCTCAAACTACTGCACACACAAATTAGTGTAAGTCTCTAAGTTGAATTCACACATTGTCAAGCATCCTCTCAGATAGCTTCCATTTAGTTTTAAGGTGTGATATTTCCCATTACAGCATATACCCACTTTCCCTCTGGAATGTCCAAAACTAGCTTTCTGTAAGAAATGTGTTCCTAACCTGCTGAATCAAAACATAGATTCAACTGTCTAAGTTGAACGAACACACACCATTGCAGTTTCACAGATACGTCTCTTCTGTGTTTTACAGGCAGTCTTACTGCTATTTCATGTAACACGGGATTATGCTGGAAACTTTAGTTTTGAGATTCTCCACAGAAAGCGTTCTCAAACTGCTGCATACACACATCAGATTAACTCTCTAAGTTCAATGCACACATTGTCAAGCATTATCCCAAGTAGGTTCCTTTTAGTTTTTAAGGTGATATATTTCCCATTACAGCATATGCCCACTTTCCTTCAGGAATGTCCAAATCTAGCTTCTGTAACAAATTTGTTTCTAATCTGCTGAGTCAAAACACAGATTCAAATGTCTTGGTTGAACGAACACACACAATAGCAGTTTCACAGATACATTTCTTCTGTGTTTTAAATGCAGTCTTACTGCCATTTCATATAACATGGGATTTTGCTGGCTACATCAGTTTCGAGATACTCCACAAAAGCATTCTCAAACTGCTGCATACACAAATCAGTGTAAGTCTCTAAGTTGAATTCACACATTGTCAAGCATCCTGTCAGATAGCTTCCACTTAGTTTTTAAGGTGTGGTATTTCCCCCTTACAGCATATGACCACTTTCCTTCTGGAATGTCCAAATCTAGCTTCTGTAAGAAATGTGTTTCAAACCTGCTGAATTGACACATAGATTCAACTCTCTTAGTTGAATAAACACACACCACAGCAGTTTCACAGATATGTTTCTTCTGTGTTTTATAGGCAGTCTTACTGCTATTTCTTTTAACACGGGATTCTGCTGGTAATGTCAGTTTTGAGATTCTTCACAGAAAGCGTTCTCAAACTGCTACATACACACATCAGTGAAAATCTGTAAGTTGAATGCACACATTGTCAAGAATTCTCCCAGATAGGTTCCTTTTAGTTTTTAAGGTGAGATATTTCCTATTACAACATATGCCCACATTCCTTCAGGAATGTCCAAATCTAGCTTCTTTTAGAAATGTGTTTCTAACCTGCTGAATCGAAACATAGATTCGACTGTCTTTGTTGAAGGAACACACAGTATAGCAGTTTCACAGATACGTTTCTTCTGTGTTTTACAGGCGGTCTTACTGCTCTTTCCAATAACACGAGATTTTGCTGGAAACGTCAGATTGAGATTCTCCACAGAAAGTGTTCTCAAACTGCTGCATACACATGACAGTGGAATTCTCTAAGTTCAATGCACACATTGTCCAGCATTCTCCCAGAGAGCTTCCTTTCAGTTTTTAAGGTGAGATATTTCCCATTATGGCACATGCCCACTTTCCTTCTGGATTGTCGAAATCTAGCTCCTGTACGAAATGTGATTCTAACCTGCTGAATCAAAACAGATTCAACTCTTAGATGAATGAGCACCCCACCATAGCAGTTTCACAGATATGTTTCTTCTGTGTTTTACAGGCAGTCAGAGTGCTATTTTGTATAACACCGGATTTTGTGGGAAACGTCAGTTTTGAGATTCTCCACAGAAAGCGTTCTCAAACTGCTGTATGCACATATCAGCGTAACTCTCTAAGTTGTATGCATTCATTGTCAAACCTTTTCCCAGATAGCATCGTTTTAATTTTTAAGGTGAGATATTTCCCATTACAGCATATGCCCACTTTCCTTCTGGATTGTCGAAATCTAGCTTCTGTAAGAAATGTGTTTCTAACCTGCCTAACCAAAGCATAGATTCGACTCTCTTTGTTGAACGAACAGTCACCATAGCAGTTTCACAGATACGTTTCTTCTGTGTTTTACATGCAGTCTTAGAGCTATTTTGTATAACACGGAATATTGCTGGAAACCTCAGTTTTGAGATTCTCCACAGAAAGCGTTCTCGAACTGCTGCATACACACATCAGGGTAACTCTCTAAGTTTAATGCACACATTGTCAAGCATTCTCTCAGATAGCTTACTTCTGGTTTTGAAAGTATGATATTTCCTATACATCATATGACCACATTTCTTCTGGAATGTCCTATTATAGCTTCTGTAAGAAATGTGTTTCTAATCAGCTGCACCAAAACTTAGATTCAACTCTCTTACCTAACGAACACACCATAGCAGTTTCACAGAAACTTTTCCTCTGTGTTTTACAGGCAGCCTTATTGCTCTTTCTTATAACAAGGGGTTTTGCTGGAAATGTCAGATTGGAGATTCTCCACAGAAAATGGTCTCAAACTGCTGTATACTGACATCAGTGTAACTCTCTAAGTTGAATGCACACATTGTCAAGCGTTCTCTGAGATAACTTAATTCTAGTTTTTAAGGTGTGATATATCTCATTACAGAATATGCCCACTTTTCTTCTGGAATGTCCAAATCAAGCTTCTGTAAGAAGTGGGTTTCTAACCTGCTAAAATGAAACAGATTCAACACTCTTAGTTGAACGAACACACACCATGGCAGAATCACAGATACGTTTCTTCTGTGTTTTACAAGCATTCTTACTGCAATTTCGTATAACACTATATTTTACTGGAAACGTCAGTTTTGGGATTGTCCACAGAAAGCGTGCTCAAACTGCTGCATACACACATCAGTGTAAATCCCTAAGTTGAATGCACACATTGTCAATCATTCTCCCACATAGCTTCCTTTTAGTATTTAAGGTGTAATATTTCCCATTACAGCCTATGCACACTTTCCTTCTGGAATGTCCAAACCTAGCTTCTGTAAGGAAAGTGTTTCTAACCTGCTGAATGGAAACATAGATTCAACTCTCTTAGTTGAACGAACACACACCATAGCAGTTTCACAGATACGTTTCTTCTGTGTTTTACAGGCAATCTTACTGGTATTTCATTTGACAGGCGATTTTGCTGGAAATGTCACTTTTGAAATTCTCCACAGAAAGAGTTCTCAAAGTGCTGCATACACACATCAGTGTAACTCTCTAACTTAAATGCACACATTGTCAAGAATTCTACCAGATAGCTTCCTTTTAGTTTGTAAGGTGTGGTATTTCCCATTACAGCATATGCCCACATTCCTTCAGGAATGTCCAAATCTAGCTTCTGTAAGATATGTGTTTTTAACCTGCTCTACATAAATTCAACTATTAGATGAACGAAAACACACCATAGCAGTTTCACAGATACTTTTCTTCTGTGTTTTAGAGGCAGTCTTTCTACTATTTCATATAACATGCGGTTTTGCTAAAAAAGTCAGTTTTGAGATTCTCCACAAAAAGTGTTCTCAAACTGCTGCATACACACATCAGTGTAACTCTGTAAGTTTAATGCACACATTGCCAAGCATTCTCCCACATAGTTTCCTTTTAGTATTTAAGGTGTAAAATTTCCCTTTGTAGCCTATGCACAGTTTCCTTCTGAAATGTCCAAATGTAACTTCTGTTCCAAATGTGTTTCTAACCTGCTGAATCAAAAAATAGCTTCAACTCTCTTAGTTGAATGAACACACACCATAGCAGTGTCACAGATACGTTTCTTCTGTGTTTCAAAGGCAGTCTTACTGCTGTTCCGTTTAACATGGGACTTTATTCAAAATGTCGGTTTTGAGATTCTCCCCCAAAAGCGTTCTCAAACTGCTGCATACACACATCAGTGTAACTCTCTAAGTTGAATGCACACATTGTCAACCATGCTCCCAGATAGCTTCATTTTGGTTTTTAAGGTGTGGTATTTCCCATTACATCATATGCCCACTTTCCTTCTGGAATGTCCAAATCTAGCTTCTCTAAAAAATATGTTTCTAGCCTGCTGAATTGAAACATAGATTCAACTCTCTTAGTTGAACGAACACACACCATAGCAGTTTCACAGATACATTTCTTCTGTGTTTTACAGGCAGTCTTACTGCTATTTCTTATAACATGGGATTTTGCTGGAAACGTTAGTTTTGATATTCTCCACAGAATGCATTCTCAAACTGCTGCATACACATATCACTGTAACACACGAATTTGAATGCACACATTGTCAAGCATTCTCCCAGATAGCTTCCTTTAAGTTTTTAAGGTGCAATAGTTCCCATTACAGCATATGCCCACTTCCTTCTGGAATGTCCAAATCTAGATTGTGTATGAAATGTGTTTCTATTCTGCTGAATCAAAACATAGGTTAAACTCCCTTCGTTGAGAGAACACTCACCATAGCGGTTTCACAGATATGTTTCTTCTGTGTTTTACAGGCAGTCTTAGTGTTATTTTGTGTAACAAAGACTTTGCTGGAAACGTCAGTTTTGAGATTTTCCATACAAAGTGTTCTCAAACTGCTGCATACACACATAAATGTAACTCTCTAAGTTGAATGCACACATTGTCAAGCATTCTCCCATACAGCTTCCTTTTAGTTTTTTAGGTGAGATATTTCCCATTACAACATATGCCCACATTCCTTCTGGAATGTCGGAATCTAGCTTCTGTAAGAAATGCGTTTGTAAACTGGTGAATCGAAACATTTATTCAACTCTCTTAGTGGAACGAACACACACAAGAACTGTTTCACAGATATGTTTCTTCTATCTGGGACACTGCTTGACAATGTGTGCATCAAACTTAGACACTTATAATGATGTGTGTTGCAGCAGTTTGAGTACACGTTCTGTATAGAATCTCAAAACTGACATTTAAAGCAAAGTCCCGTGTTATATGAAATAGCAGTATGAGTGTCTGTAAAACACAGGAGAAACGAATCTGTGAAACTGTTTTTGGGTGTGTTCGTTCAACTAAGAGAGTTGAATCTATGTTGCAATTAGGCAGGTTAGAAACACATTTCTTACAGAAACTAGATTTGGACATTCCAGAAGGAAAGTGGGCATATGCTGTAATGGGAAATAATACACGTTAAAAACTAAAAGGAAACTATGTGGGAGAATACTTGACAATGTGTGCATTCAACATAGAGAGTTACACTGTTGTGTGTATGCAGCATTTTGAGAATGCTTTCTGTGGAGAATCTCAAAACAGACATTTCCAGCAAATTCCCCTGTTATACGAAACAGCAGTAAGACTGCCTTTAAAACACAGAAGAAACGTATCTGTGAAACTTCTTGGTGTGTGTTCTTTCAACTAAGAGGGTTGAATCTATGTTTTGATTCACCAGGTTAGAAACATATTCCTTACAGAAGCTAGATTTGGACATTCCATAATTAAAGTTGGCATATGCTTTAATGGGAAATATCTGACCTTAAAAACTTAAAGAAGATTTCTGGGAGAATGCTTCACAATGTGTGCATTCAACTTAGAGAGTTACACTGATGTGTGTATGCAGCAGTTTGAGAACTCTTTCTGTGGAGAATCTCAAAGCTGACGTTTCTAACCAAATCCTGTGTTATAAGAAATACCAGTCAGATTGCCTATAAAACACAGAAGAAACGTATCTGTGAAGCTGCTATAGTTGGTGTTCGTTCAACTAAGAGAGTTGAATCTCTGTTTGGATTTAGCAGGTTAGGAACACATTTCTTACAGAAGCTGGATTCAGACAATCCAGAAGAAAAGTGGCAATATGCTCTAATGTGAATATCTCACCTTAAAAACTAAAAGGAAGCTATCTGGGAGAATGCTTGACAATGTGCGCATTCCGCCTAGAGAGTTTCACTGATGTGTGTATGCAGCAGTTTGAGAACACTTTCTGTGGAGAATCTCAAAACTGAGTTTTCCAGCAAAATCACATGTTATTGAAATAGCAGTAAGACTGCCTGTAAAACACAGAAGAAACGTATTTGTGAAACTGCTATGGCGTGTGTTCGTTCAACGAATAGAGTTGAAACTATGTTTCGATTCAGCAGATTAGAAACATATTTCTTACAGAAGGAAGATTTATACATTACAGAAGGAAAGTGGGCACATGATGAAATGGGAACTATCTCACTTTTAGAACTAAAAGGAAGCTGTCTGGGAGAATGCTTGACAAATGTGTGCATTCAACATACAGAGTTACACTGATGTGTTTATGCAGCAGTTTGAGAACACTTTCTGTAGAGGATCTCTAATCTGACGTTTCCAGCAAAATCCCGTGTTAAATGAAATAGTAGCAAGACTGCTTGTAAAACACAGCAGAAACGTATCTGTGAAACTGGTATGGCGTGTGTTCATTCAACTAAGAGAGTTGGATCTCTGTTTCGAATCAGCAGTTAGAAACACGTTTCTTTTTTTTTTTCTTTTTAGAAAGAAAGAAAAAGGAAGAAAAGATGAAAGAGAAAAGGAGAGAAAGAAAGAAAAGGAGAATGAAAAAAAAAGAAAGAGAAAGTAGGAGAGAAAATGGAAACCTTGCTCTATTGCCCAGGCTAGAATAGAGTCTAAAGAAGGGTATTAAACCTCTTTTATGCCAATAATTGTGTTTAACAATGGAGACAGGAAGGAGTAAGGGAAGAAAATAACAAAAATCCAGCCAACCAATATTTCATTTAAACCTGTGAGATGCTGTAAAATTGCTGAGGAATTATTTACTTCCAATTATGTAGTTACTTTCAGAATAGGTGTGACATGATACTCAGGAAAATATATATTTTGTGGATTTGGGGTGGAGAGTTCTGTAAATGTTTATTAAATTTTCTTGTTCTTGGTCTGAGTTCAAGTCCTGGTCATCCTTGTTAATTTTCTGTCTCGTTGATCTGTCTAATATTGGCAATGTAGTATTAAAGTCTCCCACTATTATTGTGTGGGGGTCTAAGTCTCTTTGTAAGTCATTAAGAACTTGCCTTATGTCGCTGGATACTCCTGTATTGGGTGCATGTATATTTAGGATCGTTAGCTCTTATTACATTGATCCTTTTACCGTTTTATAATGTCCTTTTTGTCTCTTTTGCTCTTTGTTGCTTTAAAGTCTATTTTATCAGAGACGAGAATTGCAACTCCTACTTTTTTATTATTTATTTATTTATTTTGTTCTCCATTTGGTTGGTAAATCTTCCTCCATCGCTTTGTTTTGAGTCTTTATGTATCTTTGCATGTAGGATGGGTCTGGATGCAGCATTATGATGGGTTTTGGCTTCTTATCCAATTTGCCTGTCTGTGTCTTTTGATTGGGGCATTTAGTACATTTAAATTAGGATTAATGTTAATATATGTGAGTTTAATACTGCTTTTTAATACTAGCTGGCTGTTTTGCCCATTAGTTGATGTAAATTCTTCATTATGGTGATAGTCTTTACCGTTTGGTATATTTTTCGAATGGCTGATACTGGTTGTTCCTTTCTACATGTAGTGCTTCTTTCAGAATCTCTTGTAAAGCAGGCCTGGTGGTAATGAAATCTCTGAGTACTTGCTTGTTTGTATAAAATTTTATTTTTCCTTCACTTATAAAGCTTAGTTTGGCTGGATATGAAATTCTGGGTTGAAAGTTCTTTTCTTTAAGGATGTTGAATATTGGCCCCCACTCTCTTCTGGCTTGCAGGATTTCTGCTGAGAGATCTGCTGTGAGTCTGATAGGCTTCCCTTTGTGGGTAACCTGACCTTTCTCTCTGGCTGCCCTTAGTATTTTCTCCTTCATTTCAACCCTGGTTAATCCAACAATTATGTGCCTTTGGGTTGCTCTTTTTGAGGAATATCTTTGTGGTGTTCTCTGCATTACCTGGAGTTGAGTATTGTTCTGCCTTGCTGGGTTGGAAAAGTTTTCCTGGATAATATCCTGAAAAATATTTTCCAGCTTCGATTCACTCTGTTCGTCACATTCAGGTACACATATCAAATGTAGATTAGGTCTTTTCATGTAGTCCCATATTTCTTGGAGACTTTGCTCATTCCTTTTTACCCTTTTTTCTCTAATCTTGTCTTCTCGTTTTATTTCATTAAGTTGGTCTTCAACCTCTGAAATCCTTACTTCTGCTTGATCAATTTGACGTTAAAACTTGTGCATACTTCATGAAGTTCTCGTATTGTGTTTTTCAGCTCCATTAATTCACTTATATTCCTCTGTAAATTGTCTATTTGCATTAGCATTTCGTCAAACATTTTTTCAGTGTTCTAAGTTTCTTTACACTGGGTTAGAACATGTTCTTTTAGCTCACAGAAGTTTCTTATTATCCACCTTCTGAAGCCTGATTCTGTCAATTCATCACACTCATTCTCTATCAGGCCTTGTTCCCTTGCTGTTGAGGGACTATGATCCTCTGTAGGAGCAGAGGCATTCTGATTTCGGGTGTTTCCAGATTTTTGTGCTGGTTTCTTCGCATCTTTGAGGATTTATCCACCTGTTGTCTATGTAATTGCTGACTTCCAGATTAGGTCTCTTAGTGGACGTCCAGCTTCTTGGTAATGAAGTTTTTTCTATTTCTTAGTTTTCCTTGGCAGACGCCCCTCCCCCCGCAAAGCTGGACCTTCCCAGGATCAGTTGTGCTTGCTGTAAAAGTCTCAATCCACAGCACTTCCAATTGCTGTTCTTTGTGGGGGGTGGGACAAGCCAAACCCGGTCATCTGGCTCCCTGTCTCAGAGCCTCTTCTTCTTTTTTTTTTTTTTGAATGGTTGACTCTCTCCAGGTGTTCCAGTCACCTGCTAAAGAAGGCACAAGAATCTATGTAATTTCCCCTGTGGTGACCCACTGTGCCAGCTGAAACAGCGGCATTGAGGTTTGTGGTGGTTTTCTGCCCGGGAATCTCCTGGTCTGGTTCCCCCACTTCAGTAACATCTTCAATCAGCTGAATGGGCGACTCAGACTTCCCGGAGCCCCAAGACCAACAAAAAGAACACCCAGCCCTGCACACTCTGCACTGAGAACCGCTGTGCCAGGGCTCCAGCAAAACTGCCTCACCGGCCAAAAGAGTCACGCTGGAGACCCATGGGGCTCCTCCGCAGGGAATCTCCTGCTGCGTGGGTAATAAAGATTTGTCAGGAAGTGTAGCATCCACTCACTCTCTGCACTTTCGCTGGCAGCTACATTCCTGAGCTGCTGCTAATCGGCCATCTTGGATCTCTCTCAGAAACACATTTCTTACAAAAGCTAGATTTCAACATTCCAGGAGGAAAGTGGACATAAGCTGTAAAGGGAAATATCCCACCTTAAAAACTAAAAGGAAGATATCTAGGAGAATGCTTGACAATGTGTGCATTCAACTTAGAGAGTTACAGTGATGTGTGTATGCAGCAGTTTGAGAACGCTTTCTGTGGAGAATCACAAATCTGTCGTTTCCAAGCAAAATCCCGTGTTGTACAAAACAGAAGTAAGACTGCCTGTAAGACACAGAAAAAACGTATCTGGGAAACAGCTATGGTGTGTTTTCTTTCAACTAACAGAGTTGAATGTTTGTTTCGATTCAGCAGCTTGGAAACACATTTCTTCCTGAAGCTAGATTGGGACATTCCTGACAGAAAGTGGGCATATGCTGGATGGGAAAGGTCTCAGGTTAAACACTAAAAGGAAGCTATCTGGGTGAATGCTTTACAATGTGTGCATTCAACTTAGAGAGTTGCACTGACGTGTGTATGCAGCAGTTTGAGAAGCTTTCTGTTGAGAATCCCAAAACTGACTTTTCCAAGCAAAATCCCGTGTTGTACGAAATAGCATTAAGACTGCCTGTAAAACCCAGAAGAATCATATACTTGGAAACTGCTATTGTGTGTGTTCATTCCACTAAGAGGGTTGAATGTTTGTTTCAATTCAACAGCTTAGAAACACATTTCATAGAGAAGCTAGATTGGGACATTCCAGACTGAAAGAAGGTATATGTTGGAACGGGAAAGATATCAGGTTAAACACTAAAAGGAAACTATCTGGGAGAATGCTTGACACTGTGTGCATTCAACTTAGAGAGTTACACTGATGTGTGCATGCAGCAGGTTCGGAAGATTTCTGTTGAGAATCCCAAAACTGACATTCCAAGCAAAATCCCGTGTTGTAGGAAACAGCAGTAATACTGCCTGTAAAACACAGAAGAAATGTACCTGTGAAACTGCTATTTTGTGTGTTCGTTCACCTAAGAGAGTTGAATGTTTGTTTTGATTGAGCAGCTTAAAAACTCATTTCTTACATAAACTAGATTCAGATATTCCAGACGGAAATTGGGCATATGCTGGAAAAGCAAAGACCTCAACTTAAACCCTCAAAGGAAACTATCTGGGAGAATGCTTGACAATGTTTGCATTCAACGTAGAGAGTTACACTTATGTGTGTATGCAGCGGTTTGAGAATGCTTTCCGTGGAGAATCTCAAAACTGACGTTTCAAAGCAAAATCCTGAGTTGTACGAAATAGCAGTATGACTGCCTGCAAAACACAGAAGAAATGTATCTGTGAAACTGCTGTGGTGGGTGTTAGTTCAACTAAGAAATTTGATAGTTTTTTTCGATTGAGGAGCTAGAAACACATTTCTTACAGAAGCTAGATTGGGACATTCCAGACGGAAAGATGGCATATGCTGGAATGAGAAAGATCTTAGCATAAACACTTAAAGGAAGAAATCTGGGAGAATGCTTGACAATGCGTGCATTCAACTTAGAGAGTTACACTGATGTGTGTATGCAGCAGTTTGAGAACGCTTTCTGTGAAGAATCTAAATACTGAAGTTTCCAAGCAAAATCTCATGTTGTATGAAATAGCATTAAGACTACAAGTAAAACAGAAGAAACTTATCTGGGAAACTGCTATGGTGTGTGTTCTTTCAACTAAGAGAGTTGAATGTTTGTTTCGATTCGGCAGCTTAGAAACACATTTCTTACCGAAGCAAGATTGGGACATTCCAGACTGAAAGTGGGCATATACTGGAATAGGAAAGATGTCAGCTTAAACACTAAAAGGAAGCTATCTGTGAGAATGCTTCACAATGTGTGCATTCAACTTAGAGAGTTACACTGATGTGTGTATGCAGCAGATTCAGAAATCTTTCTGTGGAGAATCCCAAAACTGACGTTTCCTAGCTCCATTTGGTTTTAGAGCGATATACTTCTCTTTACAGCATATGCTCACATTCACCCTAGAAAGTGTAAACGCATTTCCTAAAAGTGTTTTTAACTCGCTAAATGAAACTCAGATTCAACTCTCTTAGTTGAAAAGAACACACAGCAGAGAAGTTTGAAAGATGCTTTTCTCCTGTGTTTTAGACGCAATCTTACTGCTATTTCTTATATGCCTGCATTTTGCAGGAAAAGACTGTTTTGCGTTTCTCCACAGAAAGATTTTCAAAACAGCTGCATACCCACGTGAGCTTATCTCTGTAAGTTGAATGCACACGTTGACAAGCATTCATTTAGATAGTTACGTTTTGGTTTTAGAGCGAGATATTTCTCTTTACAGCATATGCTCCCATTCACTCTGGAAAGTCCAAACGCATTTCCTATTAGAAACGTGTTTCTAACTCGCTGAATGAAACACAACTTCAACTCTCTTAGTTGGAACAACACAGCAGAGCAGTTTGAATGATGCGTTTCTTCTGTGTTTTAGACACAGTCTCAGTGCTATTTCTTATATGCCTGGATTTTACTGGGAATGACTGTTTTGCGTTTCTGCACAGAAAGGGTTTCTGAACTGCTGCAAACACGCACGAATTTAGCTCTGCAAGCTGAATGCACACATTGACAAGCATTCAGTTAGATTGATCCGTTTGGTTTTAGAGTGAGATATTTCCCTTTACAGCATATGCTCCCATTCACTCTGGAAAGTCCAACGCAGTTCGTAGGAGAAACGTGTTGCTAACTCACTGAATGAAACAGAGCTTCAACTATCTTACTTGAAATGAAAACACTGCAGAGTAGGTTAAAAGATGCGTTCCCTCTGTGTTTTAGAGGCAGTCTTAATGCCATTTCTTAGATGCATGTATTTTGCTGGAAATGACTGTTTTCTCGTTTCTCACAGAAAGGGTTTCTAAACTGCTGTAAACACACCGGAGGTTAACTCTGTAAGCTGAATGCACACATTGACAAGCATTCAGTTAGATTGCTCCGTTTTGGTTTTAGAGCGAGATATTTCTCTTACAGCATATGCTCCCGTTAGATCTGGAAAGTCCAAACGAACTTCCTAGAAGAAACGTGTTGCTAACTCGCTGAATGAAACACAGCTTCAGCTCTCGTAGTTAATATAAACACACAGAAGAGCAGTTTAAATGATGCATTTTTCCTGTGTTTCAGACAAAGTCTTAATCCTATTTCTTATATGCCTGGATTTTGCTGGAAATGACTCTTTTGTGTTTCTCCACAGAAAGGGTTTCTAAACTGCTGCATACACACACGAGTCTAACCCTGTAAGTTGAATGCACACATTGACAAGCATTCAGTTAGATAGCTCCATTTTGGTTTCAGAGGGAGATATTTCTCCTTACAGCATATGCTCCCATTCACTCTGGAATGTCCAACGCAGTTCCTAAAAGAATCGTGTTGCTAAATCGCTGAATGAAACACAGCTTCAACTCTCCTAGTAGAAATGAACACGCAGCAGAGCAGATTGAAAGATGAGTTTCTCCTGTGTTTTAGACACAGTCTTACTGCTCTTTCTTATATGCCTGGATTTTGCTATAAATGACTGTTTTGCGTTTCTCCACAGAAAATATTTCTCAGCTGCTGCATACACACCCGAGTTTAACTCTGTAAGTTGAATGCACACATTGACAAGCATTTAGTTAGATTGCTCCGTTTTTGTTTCAAAGCAAGATATTTCTCTTAAGAGCATATGCTCCCATTCGGTCAGGAATGTCCAAACGCAGTTCCTAGAAGAAACCTGTTTCTAACTCGCTGAATGAAACACAGATTCAACTCTCTTCGTTGAAAAGAACACAGAGCAGAGCAGTTTGAAAGATGCATTTATCCTGTGTTTTAGATGCAGTCTTATTGCCATTTCTTAAATGCCTCGATTTTGCTGGAAATGACTGTTTTGCCTTTCTCTACAGAAAGATTTTCAAAACTTCTGCATATACAAGTGAGCTTATCAATGTAAGTTGAATACACACATTGAATGGCATTCAGTTACATTGCTCCGTTTTGGTTTTAGAGCGAAATATTTCTCTTTACTGCATATGCTCCCATTCGTTCTGCAAAGTCCAACGCAGTTCCTAGAAGAAACGTGTTTCTAAATTGCTGAATGAAACACAGTTTCAGCTCCCTTACTTGAAACAAACACACAGCAGAGTAGTTTGAATTATTTGTTTCTCCTGTGCTTTAGACGCAGCCTTACTGCAATTTCTTATATGCCTGGATTTTGCTATAAATAACTGTTTTGCGTTCTCCACAGAAAGGATTTCTAAACTGCTGCGTACACACCCGATTTTAACTCTGTAAGCTGAATGCACACATTGACAAGCATTCAGTTAGATTTCTCCGTTTTGGTTTCAGAGGGAGATATTTCTCCTTACAGCATATGCTCCCATTCGCTCTGGAATGTCCAACGCAGTTCCTAGAAGAAACGTGTTTCTAACTCGCTGAATGAAACACTGCTTCCACTCTCTTAGTTGAAATGAACACACAGCAAAGCAGTTTGAAAGATGTGTTTATGCTGTGTTTTACATGCTGTCTTACTGCTATTTCTTACATGCTTGGATTTTTCTGGGAATTAGTGTTTTGCGTTTCTTCTTCACAGAAAGGGTTTCTAAACTGCTACATACACATACTTGTTAAACTCTGTTAGTTGACTGAGCACATTGACAAGCATTCAGTTAAATAGCTCCGTTTTGGTTTTAGAGCGAGATATTTCTCTTTACACAATATACTCCGATTCGCCCTGCAAAGTCCAAAGACAGTTCCTAGAAGAAACCTGTTTCTAAGTCGCTGAGATGAAACACAGCTCAACTCTCTTTAGTTGAACACACAACAGAACAGTTTGAAAGATGCGTTTATCCTGTGCTTTAGACGCAGTCTGATGCTATTTCTGGATGCCTGGATTTTGCTGGAAATGACAATTTTGCGTTTCTCCACAGAAAGGGTTTCTAAACTGCCATAAACACTCACGAGTTTATCTCTGTAAGATGAATGCACACATTGACAAGCATTCAGTTAGATTGCTCCGTTTTGGTTTTAGAGCGAGATATTTCTCTTTACAGCATAAGCTCCCATTCACTCTGGAAAGTCCAAACGCAGTTCCTAGAAGAAACGTGTTTCTAACTCGCTGAAGGAAACACAGCTTGAATTCTCTTACTTGAGATGAACACAAAGCAGAGCAGTTTGAAAGATGCGTTTCTCCTGTGTTGTAGACACAGTCTTACTGCTATTTCTTAGATGCCTGCATTTGGCTGGAAATGACTGTTTTGCATTTCTGCATAGAAAGGGTTTCTAAACTGCCGCATACACACCACGAGTTTACCTCTGTAAATTGAATGCACACCTTGACAAGGTTTCTGTTAGATAGCTCCGTTTTGGTTTAACAGGGAAATATTTCCCTTTACAGCATATGCTCCAATTCACTCTGGAAAGTCCAAACGCAGTTCCTAGAAGAAACATGTTTCTAGCTCGCTGAAAGAAACACAGCTTCAACTCTCTTAGTTGAAACGAACTCACAGCAGACCAGGTTGAAAGATGAGTTTCTTCTGTGTTTTAGACACAGTTTCAGTGCTATTTCTTAGATGCCTGGATTTTGCTGGGGATGACTGCTTTGTGTTTCTCCACAGAAAGGTTTCTAAACTGCTGCATACACACACGAGTTTAACCCTGTAAGTTGAATGCACACATTGACAAGCATTGTGTTAGATAGCTCCATTTTGGTTACAGAGGTAGATATTTCTCCTTACAGCATATGCTCCCATTCGCTGTGGAATGTCCAAACGCAGTTCCTAGAAGAATCGTGTTGCTAGATCGCTGAATGAAACACAGCTTCATCTCTCCTAGTTGAAATGAACACGCAGCAGAGCAGATTGAAAGATGAGTTTCTCCTGTTTTTTAGACACAGTCTTACTGCTGCTCTTCTTATATGCCTGGATTTTGCTATAAATGACTGTTTTGCGTTTCTCCACAGAAAATATTTCTCAACTGTTGCATACCCACCCGAGTTTATCTCTGTAAGTTGAATGCACACATTGACAAGCATTTAGTTAGATTGCTCCGTTTTTGTTTCAAAGCAAGATATTTCTCTTAAGAGCATATGCTCCCATTCGGTCAGGAATGTCCAAATGCAGTTCCTAGAAGAAACGTGTTTCTAACTTGCTGAATGAAACACAGATTCAACTCTCTTCGTTGAAAAGAACACACAGCAGAGCAGTTTGAAAGATGCGTTTATCCTGTGTTTTAGACGCAGCCTTACTGCTATTTCTTAAATGCCTCGAGTTTGCTGGAAATGACTGTTTTGCGTCCTCCACAGAAAGATTTTCAAAACACCTGCATACACAAGTGAGCTTATCAATGTATGCTGAATACACACATTGAATGGCATTCAGTTACATTGCTCCGTTTTGTTTTTAGAGTGAAATATTTCTCTTTACTGCATACGCTCCCATTTGCTCTGGAAAGTCCAAACGCAGTTCCTAGAAGAAACATGTTGCTAACTCGCTGAATGAAACACACCTTCATCTCTCTTAGTTGAGACGAACACACAGCAGAGCAGTTTGAATGATTTGTTTCTACCGTGCTTTAGACGCAGTCTTAATGCTATTTCTTCATGTCTGGATTTTGCTGGAAATGACTGTTTTGCCTTTCTCCACAGAAATTGTTTCTAAACTGCCGCTTACACACAGGAGTTTATCTCTGTAAGTTGAATGCACACAATGACAAGCTTTCTGTTAGATAGCTCCGTTTTGGCTTTAGAACGAGATATTTCCCTTTACAGCAGATGTTGCTATTCCCTCTGGAAAGTCCAAACGCAGTTCCTAGAAGAAATGGGTTTCTAACTCTGCTGAAAAGAAACACAGCTTCAACTCTCTTACTTGAGACGAACACACAGCAGAGCAGTTTGAAAGATGCGTTTATCCTGTGTTTTAGACACAGTCTCAGTGCTATTTTTTAGATGCCTGGATTTTGCTGGAAATGACTCTTTTGTGTTTCTCCACAGAAAGGGTTCTAAACTGCTGCATACACACACGAGTCTAACCCTGTAAGTTGAATGCACACATTGACAAGCATTCAGTTAGATAGCTTCATTTTGGTTTCAGAGGGAGATATTTCTCCTTACAGCATATGCTCCCATTCGCTCTGGAATGTCCAACGCAGTTCCTAGAAGAATCGTGTTGCTAACTCACTGAATGAAACACAGCTTCATCTCTCCTAGTAGAAATGAACACGCAGCAGAGCAGATTGAAAGATGAGTTTCTCCTGTGTTTTAGACACAGTCTTACTGCTCTTTCTTATTTGCCTGGATTTTGCTATAAATGACTGTTTTTGCATTTCTCCACAGAAAATATTTCTAAACTGCTGCATACACACCCGAGTTTATCTCTGTAAGTTGAATACACACATTGACAAGCATTTAGTTAGATTGCTCCGTTTTTGTTTCAAAGCAAGATATTTCTCTTTTTTTTTT
Organism: Ateles fusciceps; assembly: GCA_036589455.1. NCBI lineage: Eukaryota > Metazoa > Chordata > Mammalia > Primates > Atelidae > Ateles > Ateles fusciceps. The sequence continues at coordinate 1,239 of JAZHEH010001645.1, read as the reverse complement.
TTTTTTTTTTCTCTCTCTTTTTTTTTAATTGCATTTTAGGTTTGGGGGTACATGTGAAGAACATGGAAGATTGTTGCATAGGTACACACATGGCAGTGTGATTTGCTACCTTCCTCCCCATCACCTATATCTGGCATTTCTCCCATGCTATCCCTCCCCCAACTCCCCACCCCCCCACTATCCCTCCCCTTTTCCCCCCCCACAGACCCCAGTGTGTGATACTCCCCTCCCTGTGTCCATGTGTTCCCATTGTTCAACACCCGCCTATGAGTGAGAACATGCGGTGTTTGATTTTCTGTTCCTGTGTCAGTTTGCTGAGAATGATGGTTTCCAGGTTCATCCATGTCCCTACAAAGGACACGAACTCATCGTTTTTGATGGCTGCATAATATTCCATGGTGTATATGTGCCACATTTTCCCTGTCCAGTCTATCATCGATGGGCATTTGGGTTGGTTCCAGGTCTTTGCTATTGTAAACTGTGCTGCAATGAACATTCGTGTGCATGTGTCCTTATAGTAGAACGATTTATAGTCTTTTGGATATATACCCAGTAATGGGATTGCTGGATCAAATGGAATTTCTATTTTTAGGTCCTTGAGGAATCGCCACACCGTCTTCCACAATGGTTGAACTAATTTACACTCCCCACCAACAGTGTAAAAGCGTTCCTATTTCTCCACATCCTCTCCAGCATCTGTTGTCTCCAGATTTTTTAATGATCGCCATTCTAACTGGCGTGAGATGGTATCTCAATGTAGTTTTGATTTGCATTTCTCTTAATGACCAGTGATGATGAGCATTTTTTCATATGTTTGTGGGCTTCATGTATGTCTTCTTTTGTAAAGTGTCTGTTCATATCCTTCGCCCACTTTTGAATGGGCTTGTTTGTTTTTTCTTGTAAATACTCCCCACCCCCCACCCACCCCTCCCCTTTTCTCCAACACACCCCAGTGTGTGATACTCCTCCCTGTGTCCATGTGTTCCTGTTCAACACCCGCCTATGAGTGAGAACATGCGGTGTTTGATTTTCTGTGTCCTGTGTCAGTTTGCTGAGAATGATGGTTTCCAGGTTCATCCATGTCCCTACAAAGGACACGACTCATCGTTTTTGATGGCTGCATAATATTCCATGGTGTATATGTGCCACATTTTCCCTGTCCAGTCTATCATCGATGGGCATTTGGGTTGGTTCTCAGGTCTTTGCTATTGTAAACTGTGCTGCAGATGAACATTCGTG
>JAZHEH010001644.1:0-12749 GCA_036589455.1 Ateles fusciceps | reverse complement strand
TATCTAAGGTCTCTGAATCAATGGTGATGTTGTGTGGTAGCTCGTTCAGTTGCATATTGCTGTCGTCAGAGTCTTGAACTATTAGGTTTGTTGGGAAATGGGTTGAATGTGGCAATATTGCACAATGTTATACCATTATGAGTTTTGCCCAAAAGGTTGATGCAAATATAGCTATGCGTGTTATTCTGAAAAACTGAAATCCTTGTTAATGGGCCGTGTTATTAAGTTGACATTTTTAAACTCAGCGAGCATGTTGCTAACGAATGAAGCTGATAAATTCACAGAGAAATGTTACATACTCCTTTTATTTTTTTAGGCCTTAAAAACATGGCTTCTATTGCTTGAGCCAGAAAGACAAGAGATAACAAACGTTAGTGAGGGTGCGGGAGGAAGGGAACCCTAGTACACTATTGGTTGGAATGTATTATGGTGCAGTCATTATGAGAGAGCACTTGTAGAGGTTACTAAAGAAATTAAAAATAGACCTAAGCATGGTCCAGCAATCCCTCTTCTGATTATATACGCAAAGGAAGTGAAATCACCGAGCCTTAGAAAAATACCTACATTCCCATGTTTATTGCATTTGTCATTCACAAAAGCCAAGGTATGGAAACAAATGTACGTCAACAGACAAATGGATAAAGAAAAAGTGAGGTTATATATATGATATATAAGTATCATATATATTAATATTTTGCCTTAAAAAAGGAGATCCTGTCAATTTGTTCACAACATAGATTGAACCTGAGGACATTATGCCAAATGAAATAACCTAGATTCAGAAAGAAAAATAATGCATAATCTCACTTATATGTGGGATATAAAAACAAAGGTCAAATGTACACAAGAACAGAAAATTGACAAAATTTACTAGGGGTGGTGGTGGAATTTGAAGAGAGAGAATGAGGAGATGTAGGTCAAGGAATTGGAGTAGCAGACATGTATGATGAATAGGTCTTGAGATCCAATGTATAATATGAAGACTATAGTTAATAAAATTGTATTGTATTCAGGATTTTCGTTAAGATTTTTAGAAGCTCTTGTCATAGAAAAAATATATGAAATGATATATATGTTAATTTTCTTCACTATAGAAACCATTTGTATCCGATAACATCAGTTTTTAAACCTGAAACATGCACAGTTAAACACAAAACAGAACGGAAGTTCAAAACATGGATGCTAGAGTCCAAATTACTCTTAAATGGCCTTTGCTAATTTATGTGGAAAGAAACAAAAAGTATTTAAAAACTTCTAGAAATTTAGGATATGACGATTTTCAATTAAGAGAGAAGTAAATTCTAGGTAAGCAGTAGAAGCATATTTCTGGTTCTGATTTTTTTCTTTAAAAAATTATTTACTCACAGTGGAAATATATTGAACTCATTTTAATTCATGTGGCTGACTTCTAACCTCTATCAAAACTGAGGTTTGACTGAATGATGGTGACAGTGGCAGCCATGGTCCATCTCTGTCATGAACTTTGGTGAATGGAGAGGACTTGCTTATTAGGGTGCTTTATTTGAATGCAGATTCGATACAGTTTGGGGAGAGATTATGATCTCACACTATGTGACTAAAGGAGTGGGGTGACGCAGAGGGAGGTTGTATGAACCATGAATTTATTTACTAATGTTAGCTCCATAATTGAGCATACTGCCCAATGTAGCTGAAATAATGAAGAAAATTCATGAATGAATGAAAAGAAGGATGGGGGTAGGTTGAGCTGACAATTTGCCTTTAAAGCAAGATGTGATGTCCAGTGAATTATATATTTGTTGGTAATCATATAGACAAATGGAAAACATTCTGATTCCAGCTATTGATTTAAGTTTCTTAGAAGGGCCATATATTTATAAGTTCAAGGCCTGGGATTGGGGAGAAAGGTATTGGCAAGAGCAAGGCAGGGTTTTGGTTTTTTTAAAGACTACAATTCTTTTATTGTTTTTACATATGCTTTTTAATTAAAAGTATTGTACCATTTTATGGTAACATTGAGAAAAGCACACAATTCTTAAACTTCTTTGTCCGATGAATTTCATAAACTAAAGATCTATATTAAGAAAACAATATTACCAAGACTCCAGGAAGACCCTTATATCCCCTTCTAGTCACTACTCACCCCTTCCTGTCAGGGTAACCACTATTATGACTTCTAACATCACGTAGTAGCTTTCCCTGTATTTATATATTATAGAAGATGAAGTCATATAATGTGTACTCTTACTGTGTCTTCTTTTTTGTTATATTAGTGAGATTTATCCACATTATTGAGCACTGTAGTTTGTTAATTATTATCACTGTGCAATAAATCATAGTGTGTATATAATACCTTTTATATATTGGTTCTTATGGAGTTGTTTGCAGTTTTTGGATATGACAGTGTTGCTATGAACAGCATTGTGAATATCTTTTCATGAACATATGTACACATTTCTGTTAGATGTATAGCTAAGAGTAGGATTATTGGATAATATTTATGTTCCTTTTTTATAGATATTGACAAATATATTACCAAGGGGGTTGTATAGATCCCGTTTTTGAAGAGGAATCTTCTGTAGCTATGGTATAGGCGAATGGGAATCCAAATAGCAGCTCAGCTCCAAGACTTGGTGAATGTCTTAATGGGGATTCAAGATCAGAAATGTGTACAGCAAAACCAGTTATCAGATTGGAAGATTCTAAGGGTTATGTGTGTCTGGTAGTACGTATTGTTATATACAAATATATACCCCTCCCTGTGTACTCAGTTTTAAGATAAATTCTACCACCTTTTGTACTCTGTTATAAAACATTTACTCCCACGGCCAGTACTCTATTTTAAAGAAAATACAACCTGTGATTCTACTCTGTTATAGAAAATATACAACCTCACTTTGTACCCTCTTAGATAAACTATATACCCTCCCTATGTACTCTGTTTTAAAATAAATACTACCTCCTTTTGTACTATGTTATAAAAAATACACCCAATCGACCGGTACTCTGTTTTAAAGTAAATACAACCTGTGATTCTACTCTGTTATAGAAAATATTCACCATCACTTTTTACTCTCTTATATAAAATATACACCTTCCCTGTATACTCAGTTTTAAAATAAATACTGCCTCCTTTTGTACTCTGTTATTTAAAAAAATACACCGTCTACCAGTACTCTGTTTTAAAGTAAATTCACCTTCTTTTTCTTCACTGGTATAAAAATTGTACACCCTAAATTTGTACTCTGTGATAAAAATATACTCCCTCTTCCGATACTCTGTTTTAAAGTAAATACACCATCTGTTTCTACACTGTTGTAAAATTGTACACCCTAAATTTGTACTCTGTCATAAAAAATATACTCCCTCTGACGGTACTCTGTTTTAAAGTAAATACAACCTACGATTCTACTCTGTTATAGGAAATATTCACCCTCACTTTGTACTCTCTTATATAAAATATATCCCCTCCCTGTGTACTCAGTTTTAAAATAAATACTAACTCCTTTTGTACTCTGTGATAAAAAATATACTCCCTCTGCCGGTACTCTGTTTTAAAGTAAATACACCTTCTGTTTCTACACTGTTGTAAAAATTGTACACCCCTAAATTTTTACTCTGTTATAATAAATATTCTCCCTCTGCCGGTACTCTGTTTTAAAGTAAATACAACCTGTGATTCTACCCTGTTTTAGAAAATAATCAAACTCGCTTTGTACTCTCTTATAAAAAATATATTCCCTCCCTGTGTACTCAGTTTTGAAATAAATACTACCACATTTTGTACTCTGTTATAAAAAATATACACCGTCTTCCGGTACTCTGTTTTAAAGTAAATACCACCCCGTGATTCTACTATGTTATAGAACATATTCACTCTCACTTTGTACTCTCTTATATAAAATATATGCCCTCCCTGTGTACTCAGTTTTAAAATAAATACAACCTTATCTTGTACCCTGTTATAAATAATACACACCCTCTAAATGTACTCTGCCTTAAAATAAATACACCTTCTGTTTCTACACTGTTGTAAAAATTGTACACCCTAAAATTGTACTCTGTTATAAAAAATATATACCGTCTAGCGGTATAGTGTTTTAAAGTAAATACAACATGTAATTCTATTCTGTTATAGAAAATATTCACCCTCACTTTGTACACTCTTATATAAAATATATCCCCTCCCTGTGTCCTCAGTTTTAAAATAAATACTACCTCCTTTTGTACTCTGTGATAAAAATATACTTCCTCTGCTGGTACTATGTTTTAAAATAATACAACCTGTGATTCTCCTCTGTTTGTTTTAGAAAATACTCACCCTCACTTTGTACTGTCTTATATAAAATATATACCCTCCCTGTGTACTCAGTTTTAAAATAAATACTAACTCCTTTTGTACTCTGTGATAAAAAATATACTCCCTCTGCCGGTACTCTGTTTTAAAGTAAATACACCTTCTATTTCTACACTGTTGTAAAAATTGTACACCCTAAATTTGTACTCTGTGATATAAAATATACTCCCTCTGCCGGTACTCTGTTTTAAAGAAAATATAACCTGTGATTCTACTATGATATATAAAATATTCACACGCACTTTGTACTCTCTTATATAAAATATTAACCCTCCCAGTGTACTCAGTTTTAAAATAAATACTGCCTCCTTTTGTACTCTGTTATAAAAAATAGACACCCTCTAAATGTACTCTGTTTTAAAATAAATAAATCTTCTATTTCTACACTGTTGTAAAAATTATACACCCTTACTTTGTACTCTATTATAAAAAATATACACCCTCTACCGGTACTCTGCTTTAAAGTAAATACACCTTCTTATTCTACACTATTGTTAAAATTGTACACCCTAAATTTGTACACTCTGTGATAAAATATATACTCAATCTGCCGGTACTCTGTTTTAAAGTAAATACACCATCTGTTTCTACACTGCTGTAAAATTGTACTCCTTAAATTTGTACTCTGTTATAATAAATATACTCCCTTTGCCGTTACTCTGTTTTAAAGTAAATACAACCTGTGATTCTACTCTGTTATTGGAAATATTCACCCTCACTTTGTACTCTATTATATAAAATATATACTCCCTCTACCAGTACTCTGTTTTAAAGTAAATACAAAATGTGATTCTACTGTGTTATACAAAATATTCACCCTCACTTTGTACTCTCTTATATAAAATATATACCCTCCCTGTGTACTCAGTTTTAAGATAAATTCTACCTCCTTTTGTACTCTGTTATAAAACATTTTCTCCCACGGCCAGTACTCTATTTTAAAGAAAATACAACCTGTGATTCTACTCTGTTATAGAAAATATACAAATTCACTTTGTACCCTCTTAGGTATACTATATACCCTCCATATGTACTCTTTTTTAAAATAAATACTACCTCCTTTTGTACTATGTTATAAAAAATATGCACCCTCCACCAGAACTCTGTTTTAAAATAAATAAACCTTCTATTTCTACACTGTTGTAAAAATTATACACCCTAAATTTGTACTCTGATATAAAAAATATACTCCCTTTTCTGGTAGTCTGTTTTAAAGAAAATACATCCTGTGATTCCACTCTGTTATAGAAAATATTCACACACACTTTGTACTCTCTTATATAAAATATATACCCTCCATGTGTACTCAGTTTTAATATAAATACTACCTCCATTTGTACTCTCTTATAAAAAATATACACAGTCTACTGGTACTCTGTTTTAAAGAAAATACACCTTCTACTTTTACACTGTTGTAAATATTATACACCCTAAATTTGTACTCTGTTATAAAAAATATACTTCCTCTGCTGGCACTCTGTTTTAAAGTAAATACAACCTGTGATTCTACTCTGTTATAAAAAATAATTCACCCTCACTTTGTACTCTCTTATATAAAATATATACCCTCCCTGTGTACTCAGTTTTGAAATAAATACTACCACATTTTGTACTCTGTTATAAAAAATATACACCATCTTCCGGTACTCTGTTTTAAAGTAAATACCACCCTGTGATTCTACTATGTTATAGAACATATTCACTCTCACTTTGTACTCTCTTATATAAAATATATGCCCTCCCTGTGTACTCTGTTTTAAAATAAATACTAACCTCCTTTTGTACTCTGTTATAAAAATATACTTCATTGCTGGTACTATGTTTTAAAATAATACAACCTGTGGTTATCTTCTGTTTGTTTTAGAAAATACTCACCCTCACTTTGGACTGTCTTATATAAAATATATACCCTCCCTGTGTACTCAGTTTTAAATAAATACTAACTCCTTTTGTACTCTGTGATAAAAAATATACTCCCTCTGCCGGTACTCTGTTTTAAAGTAAATACACCTTCTATTTCTACACTGTTGTAAAAATTGTACACCCTAAATTTGTACTCTGTGATATAAAATATACTCCCTCTGCCGGTACTCTGTTTTAAAGAAAATATAACCTGTGATTCTACTATGATATATAAAATATTCACACGCACTTTGTACTCTCTTATATAAAATATTAACCCTCCCAGTGTACTCAGTTTTAAAATAAATACTGCCTCCTTTTGTACTCTGTTATAAAAAATATACACCCTCTAAATGTAATCTGTTTTAAAATAAATAAATCTTCTATTTCTACACTGTTGTAAAAATTATACACCCTTACTTTGTACTCTATTATAAAAAATATACACCCTCTACCGGTACTCTGCTTTAAAGTAAATACACCTTCTTATTCTACACTATTGTTAAAATTATACACCCTAAATTTGTACACTCTGTGATAAAATATATACTCAATCTGCCGGTACTCTGTTTTAAAGTAAATACATCCTGTGATTCTACTCTGTTATAGAAAATATTCACCCTCACTTTGTACTCTCTTATATAAAACATATACCCTCCCTGTGTATTAGGTTTAAAATAAATACTACCTCCTTTTGTACTCTGTTATAAATAATATACCCCCTCAACCGGTACTCTGTTTTAAAGTAAATACAACCTATGATTCTACTCTGTTATAGAAAATATTCACCATCACTTTTTACTCTCTTATATAAAATATATCCCCTCCCTGTGTACTCAGTTTTAAAATAAATACTAACTCCTTTTGTACTCTGTGATAAAAAATATACTCCCTCTGCCGGTACTCTGTTTTAAAGTAAATACACCTTCTGTTTCTACACTGTTGTAAAAATTGTACACCCTAAATTTTTACTCTGTTATAATAAATATTCTCCCTCTGCCGGTACTCTGTTTTAAAGTAAATACAACCTGTGATTCTACCCTGTTTTAGAAAATAATCAAACTCGCTTTGTACTCTCTTATAAAAAATATATTCCCTCCCTGTGTACTCAGTTTTGAAATAAATACTACCACATTTTGTACTCTGTTATAAAAAATATACACCGTCTTCCGGTACTCTGTTTTAAAGTAAATACCACCCGTGATTCTACTATGTTATAGAACATATTCACTCTCACTTTGTACTCTCTTATATAAAATATATGCCCTCCCTGTGTACTCAGTTTTAAAATAAATACAACCTTATCTTGTACCCTGTTATAAATAATACACACCCTCTAAATGTACTCTGCCTTAAAATAAATACACCTTCTGTTTCTACACTGTTGTAAAAATTGTACACCCTAAAATTGTACTCTGTTATAAAAAATATATACCGTCTAGCGGTATAGTGTTTTAAAGTAAATACAACATGTAATTCTATTCTGTTATAGAAAATATTCACCCTCACTTTGTACACTCTTATATAAAATATATCCCCCTCCCCTGTGTCCTCAGTTTTAAAATAAATACTACCTCCTTTTGTACTCTGTGATAAAAATATACTTCCTCTGCTGGTACTATGTTTTAAAATAATACAACCTGTGATTCTCCTCTGTTTGTTTTAGAAAATACTCACCCTCACTTTGTACTGTCTTATATAAAATATATACCCTCCCTGTGTACTCAGTTTTAAGATAAATACTAACTCCTTTTGTACTCTGTGATAAAAAATATACTCCCCTCTGCCGGTACTCTGTTTTAAAGTAAATACATCTTGTGATTCTACTCTGTTATAGAAAATATTCACCATCACTTTGTACTCTCTTATATAAAATATATAACCTCCCTGTGTACTCAGTTTTAAAATAAATACTAAATCCTTCTGTACTCTGTGATAAAAAATATACTCCCTCTGCCGGTACTCTGTTTTAAAGTAAATACACCTTCTATTTCTACACTGTTGTAAAAATTGTACACCCTAAATTTGTACTCTGTGATATAAAATATACTCCCTCTGCCGGTACTCTGTTTTAAAGAAAATATAACCTGTGATTCTACTATGATATATAAAATATTCACACGCACTTTGTACTCTCTTATATAAAATATTAACCCTCCCAGTGTACTCAGTTTTAAAATAAATACTGCCTCCTTTTGTACTCTGTTATAAAAAATATACACCCTCTAAATGTACTCTGTTTTAAAATAAATAAATCTTCTATTTCTACACTGTTGTAAAAATTATACACCCTTACTTTGTACTCTATTATAAAAAATATACACCCTCTACCGGTACTCTGCTTTAAAGTAAATACACCTTCTTATTCTACACTATTGTTAAAATTGTACACCCTAAATTTGTACACTCTGTGATAAAATATATACTCAATCTGCCGGTACTCTGTTTTAAAGTAAATACACCATCTGTTTCTACACTGCTGTAAAATTGTACTCCTTAAATTTGTACTCTGTTATAATAAATATACTCCCTTTGCCGTTACTCTGTTTTAAAGTAAATACAACCTGTGATTCTACTCTGTTATTGGAAATATTCACCCTCACTTTGTACTCTATTATATAAAATATATACTCCCTCTACCAGTACTCTGTTTTAAAGTAAATACAAAATGTATTCTACTGTGTTATACAAAATATTCACCCTCACTTTGTACTCTCTTATATAAAATATATACCCTCCCTGTGTACTCAGTTTTAAGATAAATTCTACCTCCTTTTGTACTCTGTTATAAAACATTTTCTCCCACGGCCAGTACTCTATTTTAAAGAAAATACAACCTGTGATTCTACTCTGTTATAGAAAATATACAAATTCACTTTGTACCCTCTTATGTACACTATATACCCTCCATATGTACTCTTTTTTAAAATAAATACTACCTCCTTTTGTACTAGGTTATAAAAAATATGCACCCTCAACCAGAACTCTGTTTTAAAATAAATAAACCTTCTATTTCTACACTGTTGTAAAAATTATACACCCTAAATTTGTACTCTGATATAAAAAATATACTCCCTTTTCTGGTAGTCTGTTTTAAAGAAAATACATCCTGTGATTCCACTCTGTTATAGAAAATATTCACACACACTTTGTACTCTCTTATATAAAATATATACCCTCCATGTGTACTCAGTTTTAATATAAATACTACCTCCATTTGTACTCTCCTATAAAAAATATACACAGTCTACTGGTACTCTGTTTTAAAGAAAATACACCTTCTACTTTTACACTGTTGTAAATATTATACACCCTAAATTTGTACTCTGTTATAAAAAATATACTTCCTCTGCTGGCACTCTGTTTTAAAGTAAATACAACCTGTGATTCTACTCTGTTATAAAAAATATTCACCCTCACTTTGTACTCTCTTATGTAAAATATATACCCTCCCTGTGTACTCAGTTTTAAAATAAATACTAACTCCTTTGTACTCTGTGATAAAAAATATACTCCCTCTGCCGGTACTCTGTTTTAAAGTAAATACAAACCTGTGATTCTACTCTGTTATAGAAAATAATCACACTCACTTTGTACTCTCTTATATAAAATATATACCCTCCCTGTGTACTCAGTTTTAAAATAAATACTACCTCATTTTGTACTCTGTTATAAAAAATATACCCCCTCTTCTGGTACTCTGTTTTAAAGTAAATACCACCCGTGATTTCTACTCTTTGTTATAGAAAATATTCACCCTCACTTTGTACTCTCTTATATAAAATATATACCCTCCCTGTGTACTCAGTTTTAAAATAAATACTAACTCCTTTTGTACTCTGTTATAAAAAATACACACCCTCTAAAGGTACTCTGTTTTAAAATAAATACACCTTCTGTTTCTACACTGTTGTAAAAATTGTACACCCTAAATTTGTACTCTGTTATATAAAATATACTCCCTCTGCCGGTACTCTGTTTTAAAGAAAATATAACCTGTGATTCTACTATGATATATAAAATATTCACACGCACTTTGTACTCTCTTATATAAAATATTAACCCTCCCAGTGTACTCAGTTTTAAAATAAATACTGCCTCCTTTTGTACTCTGTTATAAAAAATATACACCCTCTAAATGTACTCTGTTTTAAAATAAATAAATCTTCTGTTTCTACACTGTTGTAAAAATTATACACCCTTACTTTGTACTCTATTATAAAAAATATACACCCTCTACCGGTACTCTGCTTTAAAGTAAATACACCTTCTTATTCTACACTATTGTTAAAATTGTACACCCTAAATTTGTACACTCTGTGATAAAATATATACTCAATCTGCCGGTACTCTGTTTTAAAGTAAATACACCATCTGTTTCTACACTGCTGTAAAATTGTACTCCTTAAATTTGTACTCTGTTATAATAAATATACTCCCTTTGCCATTACTCTGTTTTAAAGTAAATACAACCTGTGATTCTACTCTGTTATAGGAAATATTCACCCTCACTTTGTACTCTATTATATAAAATATATACTCCCTCTACCAGTACTCTGTTTTAAAGTAAATACAAATGTGATTCTACTGTGTTATACAAAATATTCACCCTCACTTTGTACTCTCTTATATAAAATATATACCCTCCCTGTGTACTCAGTTTTAAGATAAATTCTACCTCCTTTTGTACTCTGTTATAAAAAATTTTCTCCCACGGCCAGTACTCTATTTTAAAGAAAATACAACCTGTGATTCTACTCTGTTATAGAAAATATACAAATTCACTTTGTACCCTCTTATGTACACTATATACCCTCCATATGTACTCTTTTTTAAAATAAATACTACCTCCTTTTGTACTATGTTATAAAAAATATGCACCCTCAACCAGAACTCTGTTTTAAAATAAATAAACCTTCTATTTCTACACTGTTGTAAAAATTATACACCCTAAATTTGTACTCTGATATAAAAAATATACTCCCTTTTCTGGTAGTCTGTTTTAAAGAAAATACATCCTGTGATTCCACTCTGTTATAGAAAATATTCACACACACTTTGTACTCTCTTATATAAAATATATACCCTCCATGTGTACTCAGTTTTAATATAAATACTACCTCCATTTGTACTCTCTTATAAAAAATATACACCGTCTACTGGTACTCTGTTTTAAAGAAAATACACCTTCTACTTTTACACTGTTGTAAATATTATACACCCTAAATTTGTACTCTGTTATAAAAAATATACTCCCTCTGCTGGCACTCTGTTTTAAAGTAAATACAACCTGTGATTCTACTCTGTTATAGAAAATATTCACCCTCACTTTGTACTCTCTTATGTAAAATATATACCCTCCCTGTGTACTCAGTTTTAAAATAAATACTAACTCTTTTGTACTCTGTTATAAAAAATATACTCCCTCTGCCGGTACTCTGTTTTAAAGTAAATACAACCTGTGATTCTACTCTGTTATAGAAAATATTCACCCTCACTTTGTACTCTCTTATATAAAATATATACCCTCCCTGTGTACTCAGTTTTAAAATAAATACTACCTCCTTTTGTACTCTGTTATAAAAAATATACACCCTCCTACCCGGTACTCTGTTTTAAAGTAAATACCACCTGTGATTATCTACTCTGTTATAGAAAATATTCACCCTCACTTTATACTCTCTTATATAAAATATATACCCTCCCTGTGTACTCAGTTTTAAAAATAAATACATACCTCTTTTTGTACTCTGTTTATAAAAAATATACACCCTCTACCGGTACTCTGTTTTAAAGTAAATACACCTTCTATTTCTACACTGTTGTAAAAATTGTACACCCTAAATTTGTACTCTGTTATATAAAAATATACTCCCTCTCCCGGTACTCTGTTTTAAAGTAAATATAACCTGTGATTCTACTCTGTTATATAAAATATTCACCCTCACTTTGTACTCTCTTATATAAAAATATAAACCCTCCCAGTGTACTCAGTTTTAAAATAAATACTACCTACTTTTGTACTCTGTTATAAAAAATATACACCCTCTAAATGTACTCTGTTTTAAAATAAATAAACCTTTTATTTCTACACTGTTTTAAAAAATATACACCCTTAATTTGTACTCTATTATAAAAAATATACTCCCTCTACCGGTACTCTGCTTTAAAGTAAATACACCTTCTTTTTCTACTCTGTTGTAAAAATTATACACCCTAAATTTGTACACTCTGTTATAAAAAATATACTCCCTCTACCGGTACTCTGTTTTAAAGTAAATACAACCTGTGATTCTACTCTGTTATAGAAAATATTCACCCTCACTTTGTACTCTCTTATATAAAATATATACCCTCCATGTGTACTCAGTTTTTAAAATAAATACTACCTGATTTTGTACTCTGTTATAAAAAATATACCCCCCTCTACTGGTACTCTGTTTTAAAGTAAATACAACCTGTGATTCTACTCTGTTATACAAAATATTCACCCTCACTTTGTACTCTCTTA
>JAZHEH010001643.1:0-47698 GCA_036589455.1 Ateles fusciceps | reverse complement strand
ACAAACAGAAATCATATCAACTTCACAGGTTTTTGTGAGGGTAATAGCTGTGAAAGTATGATTATCAATCATAAAGTATTAAGCAGATAGGTTACTATTAATAATAAGATGAAAATAAGTATCCAAAAAAGGGAGGAAAGGAGAATGAGATCTATAAAAGTGAGAAATAGAGACCAAAGAAAGAGAAAGAGGGAAACAGAAAAGTTGAGGCAGGGAGCAGAAGGAAGGTTAGTACCTTCAGCATTCTCCTGAACTTTCCCAGCCACTTGTACCATGGTGGTCAGAAATGGATTCGCTGTAGAGTCTCTGCAGGGAAAAAGGCAGGGATCAGAAGCCAGAAGAGGAGGACGGCGGATGGGGAGGGGGTCTCCAGGGTTTCCAATATTAGGAGCCATGGTCAGGGAGGGCAGAGGTGGGATTGGGGTTGGCATGTTTATTTGCGGGGTCCAGGGCATGCACCTGGGTTACCTGGTATGTGGGCAGGGCTTGCCCTCCTCCTGGAAGATCTCAGCATCACATTGCCCCAGCAGTCGAACAATTTTCTCAGTATCTGCTTTGTCTAGGTCCCGGGTTAGTGGATTTGACTTCTCTGTGATTGGCACAGCTGCCTCATACCCAGACAACTAAGAAGGAAGAGGGGGACAAGGAAGGAGCAGGAAGCCACAGCCTCATTCATGCCTGCTGAGCTAGAGGTGGGAGTGGCAGCAGGCACAGAGTTTGGACTCACACACACACGCACGCACACACACACACACACACACACACCACACCAGAAGAAACTCAGCCTGTACTTGCTACTCTGGGCATATGAGGAAAAGAACATCAGGAAGGAAAAAGAGGTGAGCAGAAACCCAGGGGTGGAGGGAGAACTGGGATGAAAAATAATTCTAGGAATCAGCACAGAAAGCCAACATGTAGAAGGAGTCTCACCTCCCATTTGCCAGGCTCTGGGGTCTCAATGACATGTTGAAACCGTTTTGTGGCTGGCATGGTCTCGTGCTGTGAATACACTGTTCTGCCTGCCTCTTCAGCCACACAAACCCCTCTGGTCACAGTGATTCTGCTCTCCAGTTGGCAGGGCCTTATCTGAGCCACAGTGATGATGACCCAAGCACCCCTGGGCTCTCAGGGCACTACCCTCTGTACCACCGCCTGCGCCACCCTTTCCTGGTCACTAGGCCCCAGCCCTCTGGTAACCTCAGGGAAACTCCTCTTTGTGTGTGCACCCCTGTCTCCCCGGCCTCTGCTTTGTCCCCTGAAGAGGAAGACCTGAGGCTCGTGACTCTTGCCCTACAGGGACAATGCCCTCTTCTCTGGAGGACCTAGAGGCTGGGAGTGCAGTGAGAATCCCTAGGCAGGTGTCCTCCGAGGGCCAGAGATCAGGGTCCACAGGTCAGCAGAAGTCAGAGGACCTGGCCCATGACTTGATCACATGCTCCGCAGGCACAGTCCCACTGGTCCCATTTTACCCTCTCCTCTCAGAAAGGAAGGCAGCAGAAGCTTCTGAGCCCCAAGTGTGCACACACTGTATGGACATTACAGCCGGGAAAAATGCCACAGAGACAGAAATACTGCATGGAGAATTAGAAACCAAAGGATCTGCCCTAAACACAATGTAGTGAGCATTTATTTACGCTGTAACAACACACTTTTCATATAATAGTATCTTATGGGCAGTACACCAACACTAAGACGTTGGTCGAGTACTGACACCTTCATTTTTCAGATGATGAAAGAGGCTCAGAGTAGTGGAGCTGGTTGCTTAGATCACACAGCTGGGACAAATTGGCACTCAACACTCAGGTTCTCATTCCAGATTTCTAGCACAACCAAAGCATGAAATAAGGTAAGGGCTTACATGCTTATTGCAACAAAGGAAGTAACCAAAAATTGGTGCAAATTTACAATCATCTATCCATTCTCAGATAGTGTCGTGAGATTTATAGAGATCCTTTCCCAACATTGGCTCATTTGAGCCTCACAACAACCCTGTGAGGTTTCACTCGGCTTTGCTCTACAGGTGGCGAGCTGTGGGACAGATAAACTCAGTTTCTCCAAAACCACACCATAAGTGGCAGAGCTTTACAGAGAAGAAAAACAAAATAAAACAAAAAGGATGAAAATAAAAGAATAATAATATATATTTTTTAAGAGGCCATAGGACTCTGAGCCGTGATTCTCCTGAGAGAGCTGCAACACTCTTAACAATCTCTTGTATCTCCAGGTTTTAATTCAGACACGTAAGAGATGCTCAATAAATATTTGCTGAATAAATGAAAGAATGAACGAGAAAGAGAAAGGAATTAAATCAGATTATGAATGGGAAAGAGACTTAAAGCTGACGCAGTCTACAAGTAAGGGATTGTTAAAGCAATTATTATCTCCATCATCACACTGTCCGCTCTCCTCAGCCCCTCGGGCACTGGAGGTGGAATTCCCCTCCCAATTTGGCTCTTCCACGCGGGGAGGAAGGGGATCTCCCCAGGTGCTGGAGACCCTCGCACCCAGCCTCTCCCCACGTCCCCGCCCGCCTCCTTCGCCTGAGCTGGGAGAGAGAAGGATAAGGGATGGGGCCCCGGAAGGGCGCCATTGGAGGGTGGTGGGAGGAGCCCCGAGAGGACGGGGTGGGGGGTTGGAGGGGAATGACGGCGGCCAGCAGGACCCCGGCGGGGCGGGGCGGGCCCGCGCTTCCCGGTCGGGCTGCGGTGGAGCCAGCGGGGCCAGCGCTGGCAGAAGGTGGCGGCTGGCTCTCCGGGACGGTCACATCCCGCTGCAGGGGGCGGCGGAGGCCGCCGTGCAGCCTCCCGCACCGCAGACCCAGGCCAGCGTCCGGGTAACGCCCCCGCTCCGGGACAGACTCCCCCGCCCGCCTGAGCTCTGGGGCTCCGCAGACCCGCGCCCGCTCCTCCTGCAGCTGGCCCCTGCGCTGCCCGCCTCGCCGGGCCCGCGCCAGGATGGGGTAGGAGCAGTGCCACGGAGTTGGCGACGGGCCGCCCTCTGGGCACCGGCAGCCCCCGGAGGCCTGCCACCACCGCGAGGACCGGCGGAGGTGGGTGTGGGCAGGGCTGACAGCGCTCTGGGGGCGCCCGGGCAACGCGGGGAGGGAGAACACGGGGAAGATAGGGCTGTTGTGAGCTGTGGGGAGCCCAGCAAGAGCTGCTACCCCTCCCCCCGCGCGTTGGGCAGTCCTTGACCCCCACAACTTCTGCCACCTCCAAGAGCCCCGCCTGGACGTCAAGCGGATGCCCCAGTGCCCCCCAGCGGACTGGTGGGAACATGGCTTCTGCTGATGCCCCTTTCCCCATATCTAAGCACCACGGTCCTCCTGCTGGTCAGCTGTGACTTGGGCTTCGTGCTTACAGGTCAGAAAGGGGAACGGGGGCCTAGGGTCCACCAGAGCTAAGCAGAGGGTGAACCTGTTAACACCCTGGCTCTCGCAGACCGGGCTCTCCCCTCTCCTGTGAATGTGATCTGGCTCACTCACCTAGAGCCAACCTCGGCCACTGTGTCCTGGGACGTCCCAGAAGGCAACATCGCGATCTGTTATCTCCATCTCCCAGCAAGTATGGACTACCCTTGGCTCTCCCCACCCTGTGTCCTTGGATCTTGCACATCTCCTTCACTCTAGAGGTGGGCACTGCAGCAGGCCACCCAGCTCAGCAGTGGTCTCTTTCTCCATGCTACTCCCCGTAGTGCTTGGATGTTGAAGAGTTCTGCTTGAGCCTTGTGGCTGGCACTGGGTTGAGGCTGTCCTCCTCTCTTTACTCCCTGCAGCAGCAGAAATGGCCTGGCCCCAGGCAGCGTGTGATTCGGGGAGGTGATGCCACCAGCCGGGGCCTCCCTGCCCCTGCTGAAAGACAGTGACTACAGTGCAGGTCAGGAGCATTGGCCTTCGGCAAGAGAGACCCCCAGGGCCCCGGTGGGTTTGGGCCTCAGGGTTTGTCCTACCGGCTACCTTCAAACAGCTCAAGCCCTAGGTGAGGGTCTGCGCTCAAGGATTCTCTGGCTGCTTACCTGTCTCAGCCTCTTACTTATTCCCCTCCCCAAAACAGAAAGCAACAGTCTAGGCTGAGGTGCAGAGGAGTTGTATTACTTGATTGTACTACAGTTTGTGGAAAGTGGAAGGAAAGCAGGGGCGGGAAGGGGACTGGGTATAGACAGGCTGGTATTGGCTCCTTCAGAGGAAGGGCTTTGTAGTTTTCTGTTACTCCTTGTACCTCACATTCAGTTGAGAGCTGGCACGAGTGAGTAATTGTATGCAGCTATCTGCTCTTTTGGTTGTGGTCACCTGTCCACGAATTGGCTCTCTGATGGAAGGGCTACTGTACACTCGAAGGGCAACATTGTGATGGGTCTGCCCTCTCAATCCCAGCATCTCCATCCTGCACATGCTTGCACAGAGAGCTATTCCCCTAGTAACCTGGAGTCTGCCTTCTCCCTCCAGGTGACATCACAGTGGAGGGTCTCTGACTGGAGAGCGACCACTGCAGATGGGAGTGGGTCATCATTGTGGCTGTTCGCCATGTGGGTGGTGAGTAAGCAGCTAAGACAGGGGACCAGGGACTCAGTAAGGTGGGAGGTGGCAAAGGTTGTCGTGGAGAAAGAAGTGAGAGAAATGGGCTAGTCACGGTGGCTCATGCCTGTAATCCTAGCACTTTGGGAGGCTGAGGCATGCAGATCACCTGAGGTCAGGAGTTGGTGGGAGACACCAGCCTGGCCAACATGGTGAAACCCCCGCTATTTTTTAGTAAAAATAAAATTAGTGGTGATTGGCGCCATGATCGTCTTAGTCCCAGGCTACTGGGAGGGTGAGGCAGGAGAGTCACTTGAACTCAGGAGGTGACAGTTGCAGGAGAGCTGAGACTGCGCCACTGCACCTCAGCTGGGCCAGCAGAGCCGAGACTCTGTCTCAAAGAAAAAAAAAAAGTGAAAGAAAATGGAGTGGGGAGATACTCAGTTGAGGAGGATGATTCTCAAAGTTTGAAGAGAGGGGAGAGGAGGTTGTTGACAGCCTAGAGAGGAGGACTGCATTGGGCACCAGGAATTCAGGATGTTCTTCACGGAATTTTCTTTTCTTTTTTTTCTTCTCTTTTTTTTTATAAAGATGGGGTTTTCACCATGATGGCCAGGCTGGTCTTGAGCGGCGACCTCAGGTGATCCACCCACCTCGGCCTCCCAAAGTGCTAGGATTACAGGCGTGAGTCCCACCCGTCCGGCCTCTTCATGGAATTCTAGAAGCTATGTGGTGTTTTGGGGAAGGGGTAGAGATGAAGCTGTCCTTAGACTGTATCTGGTCTCAGTGTAAATTGGGCTGTTCTGCTCACGAGACCATATTAATCAAGGACAACAACTCCAACCACAATCCCAAGGAGGCTTAGCACTAGAACAGGAGTCCAAGGGAAGGCCAATGGAGACAAGACAGGTGATGTGGGGGCCAGTGAGGGCGGAAGGGTGCTCTTCCCTTCTTGAGGGGCAGCCAGAGAAAGGAAGAAGGTCAAAGAGGGGCAGAAAAAGATGGAGAATGAAAGACCTGGGGATGGGCGCCTGCAGAGAAAGGGGTGACAGCTTTTACTCTCTGAAATTGAGACTCATATGATTTTCTTTCACAGAAAAAGTCACCATCCATCAACACCATTGACATTTGAGGGAAGAGAAAGACACCCACAAATAGAGATGCACTAACAACTTGGCATGGGGGTGGGCTCAGGGGAAAGCCCAAGACGGTGATCTGCCGTAGACTCCCAGAGGTGCGGCATCCCACAATCTCAGGCCTGGTACCCATCCTCTTTCCACTGTGAGCAGAGCCAGTCCTTGTGTAATCCGTGCCCTGGACCTGGGGCGGATATTAGATGGATATCTCCGCACCCCCCGGTCCAGGGGAGAGCTCACTTGTTCTACCCTATCCCATTAGGTCCCAAACCTGGCCCCCATTCCACCTATCAGGACTCTACACTCCCCAGCCTGCCCACACCTGTCCTTGGGGCTCGGAGAGGGTGTCTTCCTGTGGGTATCCTCTCTTTCCCCCAGCAAACAAAAGGAACGTCCCAGCCTAGAGGCAGATGCTGCACTGCACTACTCCAAGTGTCTTCCATGGAGCCTCAGGTGCTCCTCCTCTCACCTGGCAGCCCCTTCAGCTGCCAGTGATCTCACCTCTCTTGGACATTTTTCCAATCCTGGAGCTGACCGTACAGTACTCTGCTGAAGACATTTCCTCACCCCGCCTCTCCTGACCCTCCCAAGGGCCCTCTCACGACCACCTACTTGACAGGAGCAGATTCTCTATTGCAAGGTGTAATAATACTCCACCCTGGGATAGGGACCAGGAGGAAGAGGTGTAGAAAACTAGTGCCCCAGATTCTGTTGCTTTGTTGGTTGGAGACGGGGAAAAAGACAAGAGAAAGATGTAAGTTCCAATACCACTGGAAAACTAAGGCATGTCATATGAGAGGGCAGTAGCTTTTTTTATCTTCACTGCTCTGCATCGAAAGGCCACACAGCTGCCTCATCCACTTATTCTTCTGCATATCCCTTCCATCAACCCTGGGCTAACGGTCAGAAAAGGACAAAGCAGTGTCTTGGGGAGCTAAGTGGAAGGACAGCGACACTGATGGATTCCTGTGTCACGTGTCCTCTTATCTTTGTATGTGTTCCTGTGTCTGTTCCTCCCTCCTTTGTGTTCCCTTTTCTTCTTCTTCTTGTCTCTGTTTAGTCAAAGTCAATAATAACTGTAAATCATAAATGAATTTATATTCATGCCTTGCCACCATATCCAGAGGAGGATTCTGAAAATAAAACTGAAGGGGTTGGGCAACTCCCTGTCAAAAGAATTATCATTTGAGCTCTGAGGCCTACTTGTTTCCCTGTGAAAATAAGGGCTGTCCTCTACTTTTTCCTATTTTCTAAGGGGTGGTTGGATGGCCATGAGACAAAACACCTGTTGACATTTGCAACCACTCTGGGGGAAAGGCTGCTGGAGCCACAATCTCTCTAGAGAGTATATGCTACACGTTCTGGAGAGTCTCACAGATCTTGCAGCTTCGATTATTTCAAGCAGGCTTATGAGTAACTCTTTTTCTGCATTTCAATATCTCTGTGTGTATGTTAGAAGATAGGCCAAAGATGGGAAAGGAACTCCAATCCAAACAAAGATCAACGAGTTCACTCTTTTTCTATTAAACCAACCTCCAACCCCAGGTATCACAAGACAACCTATCAGGTGAGCCAAGTCTGGTCTGCCCTCAAAACTCAACCATAAAGCATTCCAATGTAAACAGCAGTTTTTAACCCACCATTACCCAAACTTGGAAGTAGGGTACCTTACATTTCTCTGGCAGCTGGTCTGAAAACACTCATCTCTCAGATTCTGAGAATGAAGGATCATTTATTGGAATGGGGAGTGTCACAGGGTATATTATCATGGCATGGAGAGAGCGAGTTAGGAGTTCGAGAAGGAACTTAAAAGTGTTTAAAGCTACCAATTCTGGGTTGAATATCTAGTTCCAAGTGCTTTGCTGACTGCTAGTTTGAGCAAGTTAGCCCCAAAGTCTCCTGTTATGTAAAATGAGACGTAATAATAACGCTATCCCCTTCAAAAGGCGGTTTGGGATTAAGTGACATAAATGTATGTATAACACTCTGCACAGTACCTAGCCGGCACAGACTGAGCAAGTCGTTAGCTGTCGTTATTAGCCTTGAGATCCCGTGCAAGTCATGTAACCTGTTTGGGCACAATTCCGTCAACTGCAAAAGGCCTATCATAGCAACCGCCCTGCTTTCCTCCAGGGTTGTGAGGATTAAAAAGTGCACTCCAGTAACAGTCAGGTATGACAAAGAGCAAGACGGACCGTGATGACGTAGGACTCAGGGCTGGCCAAAGGCTTGTGGGCGGGGGTTGGTCTTGGGTTTGCATGCGGCGACAGGATCGGTCAAAGAAGAGCATTCATCAAGCCCACTCAAGGGCCCGCCCCAGATGGCAGTGCGCTTGCGCAGGGATCTTTTTGATTCGCCGCAAAGCTACGTGTGACCTTGCGACGCTTGTAGCGCTCGGGTCCGCAGAAGCGACAGTGGCTGTCGCTGCGGCTGCGTGGCCGGTTGTCCAGGTAACCACGGGAGTTGCTCGCTGTCCGGTAGCATCTGAGAGCGAGTTGCGCGTCAGGCAGTTTAAGCACCTGAGGACCCTGCTGAGCCCTCAGGCGAGGAGTTGCGTGCCCGTCCCTCCTCCTTTCGCTTAGTTCCGAAAAGGCGGGGGAAACTCCCGGTTGTTAGTTTGTTTTTCTTTTTGCTTTTCGTATTAGTATCTGGGTGCCAAGAAACTGAAGTTAATGATATGGAGCTCCAACTTTGTGCAGAAGGCTGGAAAACAGAAGGCTGGAAAGGATATAGCGATCTACCAGGCCCTGTCCTGTCGATACAGTGTTCAGGGGGTGGAGATGCGGCGCTAAAGTTTTCGTTACATTTCATTCACATCAGTTGTGTACAGGCCCCGGCCCCGTGCTGGCGCTCGAAGGAATCCCAAACCACCCGACTTATTGTCCCTGGCCTTCACGAGGCTCGTATTTACAGGGGAGAGGTGCACACGTAAGCAGCGAGTATACATCTACTCATAATTAAATAAGCGCCTTTCATAATCGCCTTCTTTGAGAAAAGAATAAAAAGAAAAGAAAAAATAAATAGGTGCAAGCCGTGAAGGGGGAGTGCAAAGACCGAGCCGTGTATACTGATGGTAGAGATCTAATCTCCTCCGATTTAGGAGAGGCTGGGCCCTAAGGGAGGAGCCCTGGAACATGGTGAAGAAAGGGTGAGCTTTGGAGTTAGCACACCAGAACTTAAGTCCTAGCTTCACCACTACTTTCTTATTTTCTTTTTTAAAATTTCTTACCTTGCCCTTATTTTAGATCCACCACTACTTTATTTATTTAACAATTTATTTGAGGCAGAGTCTTGCTCTTCGTCACCCAGGCTGGAGTGCAGTGGCGCGATCTCACGACAGCCTCCGCCTCCTGGATTCAAGCGATTCTCCTGCCTCAGCCTCCTGAGTAGCTGGGATTACAGATGTGTGATAGCACGCCCCGGGTAATTTTATTTTTTTATTTTTATTTATTTATTTATTTTTGTAGAGATGGGGTTTCCCCCATGTTGCCCAGCCTGGTCACCACATCTTTAAGCAAATGACCTGATACTCTCTAACTTTAGCCTTCATCATTCAGTGTCTCTGAGCACTACACCAGCTTCTTCATTTGGAAAACATGAGTACTAATAGCAACTTTAGGGGACTTGGGGAAGAGTTGGATAGAGTAATATACACAAAGAGCATTGTAAACTGAAAAGCAGTGTGAAAAATTCATAGACAACAGGAAAGGACATTCAAAATTCAAAGGACAGAATAATACAAAGCTGGTAAGAATAAGAATGTCTGGCCAGACACAGTGGCTCACACCTGTAATCCAAGCAATTTGGGAGGCCCAGGTGGGACGACCACTTGAGCTCAGGAGTCCAAGACCTCTCACAAAAAATTAGTAGAGGTCACTAATTTTAAATTAATCACATATGGCAGTGAGCACCTATAGGCCCAACTACTGGGCCTAGACTACTATACTACCCCTATAGGCCCAACTACTGGGGTCACTGAGGTAGGAGTGTTGCCTGAACCCAGGAGGTCGAGACTGCAGTGCGACATGATCGCACTCCAGCCTGGGTTACAGAGTAAGACTCTGTCTCAAAAATTAATTAATTAATTAAATCATGGTTCTACCACTTACACGCTGTGTATGGGAACTTGGGCAAAATACTAATCTTCTTGGGCTTTCATTCCTCCATCTGCAAAACAGGGATAATAATAGCATCTACCTCAGTGTTATGAGGTAAAATGAGATTATGCTTGTCAGCCACTTATCAAAATGCCTGTTCTATGGTAGGTACTTGTTAAAGGCAAGCTCTTATTATTTTATTCCCTACCTCACTCAATAAAACAATCTAGTGAGGTACATATTGTACAGAAAGGAGAATTAATTGATTATGGGAATGAGGAAGACTTCGTACATACTGTGGCATCTGGACAATAGAAGGAAATTAGAACATAGGCGGGGCATGGTGGCTCATGCCTGTAATTCCAGCACTTTGGGAGGCCAAGGCGAGTGGATCACTTGAGGTCAGGAGTTCGAGAACAGCCTGGGCAATATGGTGAAACCCCGTCTCTACCAAAAATACAAAAAAATTAGCCGGGCATGGTGGCACACGCTTATAGTACCAGGGAAGCTGAGGCAGGAGGATCGCTTGAGTCCAGGAAACAGAGGTTGCAGTGAGCTGAGATTGTGACACTGCACTCCAGCCTGGGGGGGGGGACAGAGCAAAACTCCGTCTCCCAAAAAAAAAAAAAAGAAAGAAAGAAAAGAAGGAAATTAGAATAAAGAGAGTTGTGCTCTCTCCTCAGTTGAAGAAAGCAAAAAAAAAAAAAAAAAAAAAAGATTTGTGCTCATTGCTCAGCAAGCTGTCCCTTGAATCTGTAATTTAAAAATTTCTTTACCCTAATGGAAAACCTGGAAATGAAATCCTCCTTCAGTCTCTCAAAATAAGATGACGTCATGATGCAGGGAGGGATGAATGCCCAGGATTGGGCAAAGCGATGAAGCAGGAGGATCAGCAAAAGTTGATGAGGAGCCCTCAGCCCTTCTAACCTAATGTAATGAAGAGTTAGAGGGTGATAGTGATGGTGGTGTGGCTATTTTCTGGTTTGAGGATTTGGGGGAAAAGAGCCTTTTTACTTCTGACTTTGGAGATAGGTGAGTTTGGAGTGAAAAGTGTCAATGTTTTAAGCAAGAACTCTAGTGTCCAAGTAATTAAAAAAAAAAAAACAATTAGAGCAGAAGAAAAGCAAAATAAATGTGTTCATTTCAAGCAAGAAAACCTTTAGTAGCAGAACCATATAGGAGCAGAGGTAGTGTTGGCAGGGTCAGGTCTGGTCAGAATAATTCGCCTGGAGGTAACTTCTAACTTGGGTTTCTGTGAAGTAGGTAGGTAAGAGGAAAAGCAAGTGGCATTGTTTATCCCTGAGTCTCAGCTGTAATTATTTTACTCCCCCTATCCTGAGCTCTCCACTGTCTCTCCCTTTCCTGCCAAATAAGCCCAAACTCCTTTGCCTGGCTTCAAAGACTCTTCCCGAGCTGGTATAGTTTTCTTGCCTTACCCCTTCTATTTTATTATTTATAAGGTATAATAGTTTTAAATAAACTAAATTCGTGTTTCTTGTCCAGAACTTGCCTTTGCTCATTGCCATTCCTCCCATCTCAGATAATTTCCTCTCAACTGCATTCATTCTTCAAAGCTTAATTTTTATAATTTAAGCATAAAATTCTCTCAGCCTTCTCCAAACTATTACAGCACTTTATACGTACTTTAATGGGACTTTTCCTATTTTGCACCATGTTATTAGACCTGGAGGCAGGATCTGTGTTTTGCTTTTTGTCTCTCTCTCAGCCCCTGGCCAAGTGCCTTGATCAGTAAGGTGCTCAAAAAATATTAATTGAATGAATGGCTAAAGATCAAAACTTATCAGACGAATTGAATTTATTTCAGGAGCAGACCTGGAATCTAAGGGAACGAGGAGGCTGTTGCAGTGACTCATTGATGCAGTTCACCTGGCACACTGCCTCTTAGTACATTTGCATATGAGTCTCTAGGAGCACATCGTTCTCACAGTCTAGGATCTAAAGGCCTTGGAGACCAGGATGGGCCACAAGCATCTCTTTATTTTGAGAATAGGACCATGACAGGAAGAAAATTGACCAGAATTACACTAGAATTAATGGAGCTTGAAATGCTTTTGGCATTCTAGACCAGCACATGGGTTTGCTTTTACCCCTTTGCCTCTGCAGGATGGAGCTGCAAAGGTGACCTGCATGGCTTGGTCCCAGAACATTGCCAAATTTGCTGTCTGCACAGTGGATCATGTGGTATTGCTGTATGATGAACATGGAGAACGGAGAGAGAAGTTCTCCACCAAACCAGCTGACATGAAGATAAAGAGTGTGTATTCATGTGTACCTTAACCTATGATAGGGTCATACAAACCTGGAAGACCTAGTCTGCCTCCTAGCCATAGGCATAGGAAATGGTGTACCCCACCTTTTTCTCAGTAGAAATCCTCAAGCCCCTTTAGGAGCACGCATGTACCTTTTTTTCTTTTTCTCTTTAATGTATACTCATTACTGCTTTTTCTTTTCTTTTTTTTTTTTAACTTTTAGCTATATGGTGAAGGGCATAGCTTTTTCTCCTGATTCCACTAAAATTGCCATAGGACAGACTGACATCATCTGTGTCTACAAGATTGGAGAAGATTGGTGAGGATAGAGACTGGGAGATGGGATGGCCCAGGAAAGAAGGGAAAGGCAAGAGAAAGGCCTCTCTGGGGAGGGGAAATGAAGAGGATGAGAAGCCAAGCTTGGGCATTGAAGGCACAGACTTTCTGGAGTCTGTTGTTGCTTTTCTACCTTCGCCTGTCCCATGTGTTCTGCAATCCCATCCCTGGAGGAATCGGTCCAAGGTCAATAGGAGGCCCTGTGAGATCCTGGGAAGCCCAGAGTGATGTTGCGTCTTTGTTACTGCTCCGAAGGACCTAGGCTGCCTCATATGCCTCCTTTCAGGGCTCCTGCAGAGTAGTCAAGAAACACTAGTGGGCCAGGAAGAAATCTGCTCTTTCTTCTCTTCCCTCAGCATCATTTTTGGCAGTTTGTTTATGGAAGTGGTTTTAAATATGCTCCCCTGCTTTTGTTTGGCAGGGGTGACAAGAATGTCATCTGCAACAAGTTCATCGAGACGGTAAAGTTCAGACCAGTCCCTGGAAGCTTAGAATGAGCAAACATTTATCAATATATCTACTTATATCTATATATGTCTATCTATATCAATATATCTATCTACTTATATATAAGTAGATATATTTGTATAGTAGATATAGTAGAAATGCAGGAGTTGCATTTCTAACATCTGAATCTGGACTTTTCCTTCTGTAAAGACAGTGTTTCGTGGCTGCTCATGGTCATCTGCTTTCTTCCTCAGAGCCCTGTTGTGTCCCTTCCCTATAGGGGATGGAGGTGGTGGTGTGTGGTGGGGTGTTCAAAGTTGTTATGAATGTGCTGGTCCACACAGATGGGGTTATCTTTGTCATCATTTCCTTTCGTGCAGAGTGCTGTCACTTGTCTGCAGTGGCCTGCAGAGTACATCATTGTCTTTGGACTGGCTGAAGGGAAGGTAAAAGAGGGAAATACAATAGAGGGGGGTGGTAGGGAAAATAGTTCTGGAGAGTGGAATATGGTTCATCTTCTTTCTTAGGATCAAGTTGTATACTGGGGAGAATGCATAGGGACCAGTTTTGTGGGATAATTTTTCCTTTTTTTCTTAGGGCCTGGTTAAATGTAGCATAGCCTGACCGTACTTGTTGTGTCCAGTTTTCCATTTTCAGGTTCGTTAAGCAAACACCAAAACTAATGAGTCCTCTACCATCTATGGGACAGAGTCTTATGTGGTGTCCCTGACAAAAGTGAGTAAAGAGGAGTAGTATCACAAGAGTCTGGAAGTGTTAGGAAAGCGCTGTGGGAAAGTCTGGACTGCAAGACCATAGTATGAAAGGCAGGAGAACAGGTGGCAGGAACCACAGACAGGGCTGTGTTCGACAGAGAAAGGGGCTTTCTTGGTGAGACAGAATAATCTCTTCCTGTATTTCTCTCCTTTCTCCTTTTTTAGTTGCTCTGGGAAAGAAATTCTCTCTGGTCATGCAGATGGTACCGTTGCTAGGTATTTCTTTTGATGATGAAGGCTCTGGGGGAGTCACAGGTATTGATAAAGAATGTTGTGGGAGGCTGAGGTGGGTGGATTGCTTGAGTCCAGGAGTTTGAGACCAGCCTGGGCAACACAGTGAAACCCTGTCTCTAACAGAAAAAAAAAAAATACATATATGTATGTATTTTTTATTTTATATACTTATATATATTTATATATTTTTTTATTTCTATATATATAAATAAATTAGGTGTGGTGGCATGGTCCTGTAGTCCCAGGTACTTAGGAAGCTGAAGTGGGAGGATCACTTGAGCCCAGGAGGTTGAGGCTGCAGTGAGCTGAAATAGCACAACTGTACTACAACCTGGGTGACAGAACAAGACCTTGTCACAAAAAAAAAAAAAAAAAAAAAAAAGGATGCTGGGGGATAGGGGATAAGGAAATTCCAGGAACCCTCCTAGAGGAGGTTGGACTTCTAAGGCATTTGGATTGAGGTACAGGGAGGAGGCTAGAGGAGTGAGACTTCAGGGACAGAGAAAAAGTTGAATGTGGCCACCAAGAGGATTTGTTTTTAGGAGCCTGGAGCTTACTGCTTATAAGAAGGGATGACCCAGGTGCAAAGGACCTTGAGACAAAGGGAAATAAAAACTCTTAGGGAAATGAAAAGTGAAAATTATTCCTATTTACATAAAATATATATAATATATATTTATGTATGTAAATTTACAGAACAAAAGTGTTAACAGTTTACTCCGGAGAGGGGGAAAAGAAAAAGGTGGGAGATAAAAAGGAAATTTTCATGTTTTACTCCATATAATTCTGTATTGTTTGAATTATTTACATTAAGAATTACTTGTAGGCCGGGCGCAAGTAATTACACACGCCTGTAATCCCAGAACTATGGGAGGCTAAGGCAGGTGGATAACCTGAGGTTAAGAGTTTGAGACCAGCCTGACTAACAAGGTGAAATCCCATCTCTACTAAATACAAAAAATTAGCTGGCGTGGTGGCACATGCCTGTAATCCCAGCTATTTGGGAGGCTGAGGCAGGCGAATCACTTCAACCCGGGAGGCAGAGGTTGAAGTGAGCCAATATCATGCCATTGCACTCCAGCCTGGGCAACAAGAGGGAAACTCCATCTCAAAAAAAAAAAAAAAAAGAATTACTTGTATAGGCCGGGCATGGTGGCTCACTCCTGTAACCCCAGCACTTTGGGAGGCCAAGGCAGGTGGATCCCCTGAGGTCAGGAGTTCAAGACCAGCCTGGCCAACATGGCGACACCCCGTCGCTACTAAAAATACAAAAATTAGCCAGGCGTGGTGGCATGCACCTGGAATCCCAGCTACTCTGGAGGCTGAGGCAGGAGAATCACTTGAACCCGGCTGGCAGAGGTTGCAATGAGCTGAGATTGTGCCATTGTACTCCAACCTGGGCAACAGAGTGAGACTCCATGTCAAAAAAAAAACAAAAAAAAACAAAAAAAACAAGACTTGTATAATAATTAAATTTAACCCTCCTTTAAAAAAGAAGGCCTATGCTCTTTGTGGGCCTAGACAGTGTTGGTTAATGTGCAGGACATCTCCTTTCAGAGGAGCTTTACTAGGTGCATATTAAAAATTTCCAATACGCAAGCATTTTGAGGTTTTCTAGAGAACAAGGTCAACAAGCATCTGTATAGGTGTGTGTGTGTGTGTGTGTGTGACAGTTTGTGAAGAGTTCAGGATTAGGATTTATTGGGATGGGAAAATGTTGGGAGAAAGACTTCTGCAGGGTAGGATGGTCAGAGTGAATGTATCAGGTGTTGAGAGTGAGGAATTTCTGGGGTGGAGTCTTCAGAGACTGATTGAAACCCTCTCCTTCTGTCTGTCTTAGGGGAAGTTGGTTAACCACCCGTGTCCACCCTGTGCCTTGGCATGGGCAACCAATAGCATCATGGCTGCAGGCTGTGATAGGAGGATTATAGCCTATGGAAAAGAAGGCCACGTGCTACTAACTTTTGATTATAGCTGTAATCTTCAGGAGCGGGAGTTCACCACAGCTGTAGCAAGTCCTGGGGGCCAGTCCCTTGTGCTAGGAAGCTATGACAGGTGAGTCCCCCTTTCCTGTTTTATCTTTGGCCTACTTTCCCTGTGAACACTCCCTGCTTTATGCTTTAGCCAAATTATTCCGAGCCAGAGTGGGAGACTGGACCAAAATCAAGTGTCTGTTGAAAGAGATTCTCAGATTGTAATTCATGCGCTTTCCTTGTCCTGTTCTCACCATCCATGGGTGTGCAGGCAGTTCCAGATGTCCTGTGCTCTTGTTTTGTCTCTGTGCCTCTCCCTGCACTTCCACAGCAGAATTCATCCTATGATCTGTTTCCATTGCCTGCTTTGAGACTGCTTAGAGTTTCTCACATCATATTATAGTTTGTTGTTTCCATCTATCTTGTTAAATCAAAGAGTCCTTGAGAAGGGGGCTTATTATTCATCCTTTCATCTCCAGTGCCTAGATGAGAATCTGTATGCTGTATATATTTAAGATATGCTCAGATGTTTGGCAAATGAGTGAATGAATGGTGGAACAGCAGATAAACAGCCATGTCCCAGGTCTCATCACTTCTCTGGCATGTGTTTAACCCCAGCTTTGTCAGTCCTGTCTTTCTATCCCCTTCAATCTTATGTCTCCTCGTGTTCTGTCCCTTCTTCACTGCCTCCTGCCATTTATCTCCTTGTTGTGTATTTTTTTCTCCTAATAACTTATTTTTCTCACCTGCTTGTTTCATATTTTTTGCTCCTAACAGCTCATTTTTCTCACCTGCCCTGATCTTTTTGTTTTCTCCGCTCCCCTCACTCTTATTCTGTTTTAGTTTTGCCTTGATTTTCCCAGCTTACTTCCTGTGCACCTTTGTGCCCTCTCCTGCTAGACTGCCTAGCTTGTGTGTTCTTTTTATTTCCTTTCTTTTCTGATATAGCAAGACTACTTTCCTTTGGTTATTAGTTTATTTTCACTCTTTAACTCAGCCTCGATCTCTTCTAAAAGCCACATACTTTATTTCAGGCTTCGTGTGTTCAACTGGAGCCCTCAAAGAAGCATCTGGGAAGAGGCAAAGCCCAGGCAGATTGCCAATTTATACACCATCACTGCCTTGGCCTGGAAGCAGGAGGCCCGCTCTGTGTGGTGTGTTACTAGTAATCCCTTTCTGGATCGGTGACTTTCACCAAACTAGAAGAAATCCTGCCTTATCCTACAGCACTCTCCCCTGACACTAGAGAATCTCCTCTTTCCTTTTGACCCTAACCTAAAATTCTGGTGTTAAAGGCAGGAAGGAGAAATTCATACTTTATTGGAGGTCACAAAAGGGACAAAGAATTGTGTATAGGCAGGGCTAGTTTCTCCCTTTATCCCATTAATATGTGGTACCCTTGAGTCCAATGGTTGTAACCTGTTTCCTTTTGGTACTTCCAAAAACTGCCAGCTCTTTTACTGCCAACCGTTCTCTAGACTCTAGAGCCTAGGTGTTGAGAATGTCTGTGGATACTCTCCCCATGCCAGTGTACTGTGTGTGTGACCTTTTATGCTATCACTTTCCCTTCTAGGGCACACTGTGTGGTGGGGTGGAACAGTTACTGCTGCCTCCGAAGGAGCATTTACAAGAAAAAGTTTTGAGCTGACGTATGTGGGACCTAGCCAGGTAAGCAGGATGGTAGCCCACTGCACTGAGACCTTGCATGGCTCATTCATCCTGATACATATCTAACATTTCCTTGCCTTCTGGCCACAGCCATAGTGTCAAATTTAATCTTCGTCCCTCTGGAAGAGCTGTTCTGGGCAACAGAATATGTCAGGGCAACACCCTGGTGTCTTTCCTGCTGTGGTTCCTGCAGCTTATTGTAAGAAAAGTTTTAAGCACCGGGCTTAAGGTGTGCAGAGATTGCCACTTACGCCTTCCCGGTTTAAAACCTTACTGCCTACATGCTGTCAACGGGGCAATTTGATAAACAGGATTATAAATGTGAACTCTGTTGTTTTAAGGCCTCTGAGCTTACTTATTTGATGTTGCAAGCTAATTTCTCAGTTCCTGAGCCCACTTTTCTCTTTTTTCTACCTCTGTCCTTTTCATTTATTATACATTGGTTTCTTCATTTTTTTGTTCTTTCCAGAAACATGTATTCATTCCCTACTATGTGTCAGCAGTGTTAGGCATTGGGATTACACAGATAATTATCTGTAAGACATTGTCCCTTGGATCAAGGAGATCATTATAACAGAGGACACAGACATATCAAAAAATAATATTAGCCAGATGCAGTGGCACATGCCTGTAGTCTCAGCTACTCAGGAGGTGGAGGCAGGAGGATTGCCTGAACCCAGGAGTTCAAGGCCAGCCTAAGCAACATAGCGACCCTGTCAGTTAGTTTCAATCAATCGATCAAATACGTATACTATAATCAGTGATATATAAGGTTTGTACCAAGACTATGAAAACATAGAGTGATTGGTTTTACCCAGTGGAACTTTCAGAATTACATAAATTATGAGCATCAAAATGGATAATATAGGAAGCATTTCATAAATAGTAAATCCCCATATAAACATAAGGTATCATTACTATCAACAATATCCAAGGCCCAAGGAGGAAGAGGATATTAGCTTTGTTTAGACTGTGGAGGTGGGCAAAGGGTATGGTTATACACCCTTCTTTTGGACTGGGGAAGTCTAAGGGGTTCAGACTTGTCCTTTACCAAGGTGATTGTGAAGAACCTGTCATTGGGAACCTGAGTGCTGCTCAAGTCCCACTATGGCTATGAGGTGGAAGAGGTGAAAATCCTGGGAAAGGAACGTTACTTGGTGGCCCACACATCAGACACACTGCTGCTGGGGGACCGGACACTGATCACCTTAGTGAGGTAGGAACCAAAATTGAGCGTAGGGTGGGGAATGGGGCATCTTGGCTTAATACTTGTGGGGACCCAAAATCCCTAGGGGTAAGATCTCCATGAGAAGGTTCAACATTCTGGTGTAGGGGACCTTGTTTCAGGGAAGGAGACCCAGGAGGTTTATAATTCCAGAGTATGAATCACCATATTTGGACTGTTTCCTCTCCAGAAACATCTCTCTGGTTCCTCTCAGGGACCAGAGCAAATTCTGATACAGCACCTCTTTTGCATAGTGCCAAAGCCTCCCTAAATACGATCTTTCTGCTTCCCAACCTGTCATTCTTTTGGCGTTGTCCTGGGTAATTATCCACATTGCTTCTTAAGTCTTCGTCTTTACAGATAGCCTGGCAGGGATCTGGTGGCAATGAGAAGTATTTCTTTGAAAATGAGAATGCGAGTAGACCTTGATTCACCATCACCATCTCCATAAGCCTCCTTCTAGCTTCTGCGTCATACAGATGGCAAGTTGCAAGGGATAGGGAAACAGCAGATAAAGAAATAGGGAGGATGAAATTGGCAGGGTAAGAGAACAAGGAGAAAAGTGGGAGTGACCTTGAACTAACAGTACACCTCACACATCTCTTTTTCTTCATGTAGCCTTTCCACCATAGAACAACTCCATTTTTCCCCAGATATGCATGATCTTCAATGCCGGAGAGCTAACCCTGGTGGAATATGGGAATAACGACACCTTGGGTTCTATACGCACTGAATTCATGAACCCCCCACCCTCATCAGGTAACCTCACAATCTTTTCTGAATCCCTAAACCCAAAAAACTCCTTTTGGACTCCTAAGTTCTGTATCCTCCAGTTAATCTAAAGCTTCAGCCAGGCATGGTGGCTCATGCCTATGATCCCAGAACTTTGGGAGGCTTAGGCAAGCAGGTTACTTGAGTCCGGGAGCTCAAGACCAGCCTGGGCAACATAGTAAAATCCCCTCTCTACTAAAAATACAAAAAAATTATCCAGGCATGTTGGCACACGCCTGTAGTCCCAGCTACTGAGGAGGCTGAGGTGGGAGAATCACCTGGAGCCTGGGAAGTTGAGGCTGTAGTGAGCTGTGATCACACCACTGCACTCCGCTGGGGTAACCAAATAAATAAATAAAAGCTTCATCCCATGTGGTACTTCAGAGCCTTTAATAAACATCCCAACTACCTAAGCCCATTTTGCCTTACCTCACCCTTCATGTTTCAGTGTTCGTATTAATGGGAGGTGTAGCAAGGAACAGAAGATAATAAGAAATTGGCTTATCTCGTTGATATTAAGACTATTGCTATAGGTGAGTGACACTCTCTCATAATTTTAATAACAAAATAGATGTTTATATCACACTTTTATGCCACAGGATTTTGTTCAGTGGGGAATGCAGGGATCTGAAAAGCACCAGGTAAATATTAACCCCACACGTACAGTGGATATATGAAATGTTTAACTCGATATGTGTACATCTGTACCTAGATATCTAGATATAAATACAAAGGTGCAGGCCAGGCACAGTTGCTCATGCTTGTAATCCCAGCACTTTGGAAGGACAAGGCAGGAGGATCATTTGAGCCCAGTAGTTCAAGGCTGCAGTGAGCTATGATTGTGCCACTGTACTCCAGCCTAGATGGTGGAGTAAGACCCTGTCTCTTAAAACAAAAAGAAAGCAACAAAAAAACCCAAAGGTCTATATAATTATTCATGTTCTCTGGACATATATCTTAGGGTTAGCAAATTGTGAGTGATAGAGAAGACCCATTAAATTTATGAATTTTCCTGTTTAGATTTCATACAATCATAGACTGTTAGAACTGGAAGAGGTCTTATTTTTTGTATAGTTTATCATAAGTAATTAATAATGATAGAAATTTTATTTGCATTTCACAAATATTCACATTTTTAAATCATATATTAATATTTTTATTGTAAAATGTTTCAAGTATAAAAAATAGTATAGAGAATAGCATTACCTATACAATGTAGCTTTTGAAAATGGGGTTCTGGGCCAGGCACAGTGGCTCATGCCTGTAATCCCAGTGCTTCGGGAGGCTGAGGCGGGTGGATTGCTTGAGCTCAGGAGTTTGAGACCAGTCTAGGCAACATGGTAAGACGTTGTCTCTATTAAAAAATAAAAGAAAAATAAAAAGAATAGGGGCTCTGGAGTCATACCATCCCACTTCTCTACCTGTGTGATCTTAGGAAGTTACTTCATCTTTCTATATCCCAATTTCCTCATCTACAAAGTAGGGATAAAAATGGTACCTACATCATATGAAATACACTTCTTACGCCTGGAAAATAGTAAGCACTTAATAAATGTTAGCTATTAATAATAGTGATATTTTGCTCACTTTGGCAGCACATATATTAAAATTGGAATGATAAAGAGACTAGCATGGCCCTGTGCAAGAATGACACACAAATTTATGAAGCTTTCCACTTAAAATCAATTTTTTTTAAAAACGATAGTATCAGTTGTTTATCCATACCCAGTTCTGTCAAATCCTACATTTTGTTATATTTACCTTGAATAATTTTATATCTTCTCTCTTATTGATGGGCATTTAAGTTGCTGATTTTTCATTATTACAGTGATTCAGTTCTCCAAGTTCCATATCTAGAATGGAATTGGTAAATCATAGAGCAGCTGTGTCTTTTTTTAGTCCTGGGTGCAATGGCTCACGCCTTTAATTCCAGCACTTTGGGAGGCTGAGACGGGTGGATCAATTGAGGGGAGGAGTTTGAGACCAGTCTGGCCAACATGAAGAAACCCTGTCTCTACTAAAAATAACAAAAATTAGCCAGGTGTGGTGGCACGCATCTGTAATCCCAACTACTCAGGAGGCTGAGGCATGAGAATCACTTGAACCTGGGAGGCAGAGGTTGCAGTGAGCCAAAGTTGTACCACTCCACTCCAGCCTGAGTGAAAGAGTGAGACCCTGTCTCAGAAAAACAAATTCTCTTTTTCTCAGGTGTTTTGAAGTTTTACTACCATGTGTCTAGATATAAAATTTTAACATTTATCCTGTTTAGTATAGATTATGTTCCTGTGTTTATGAATAGACATATTTTCATCACTCTTGGAAGTTTCTTAGTCATCTCTTTGTAACATTGCTTCTCCTCAGCCATTCTCTAGACTCTTCATCAGAACTCTAGTTAGGCAAATGTTAGATTTCTTGTTTTGCATTTTAAACTTCTCTTTCATAGTTTTTTCTTCCTGTTCCATGCTCCTTTCTGGATAATTTTTTTTTTTTTTTTTTTTTGGAGACAGGGTCTCATTCTGTTGCCCCATGCTGGAGTGCAGTGGCATGATCTTGGCTCACTGCAGCCTTGACCACCTGGGCTCAAGCTATCCTCCTATCTTAGCCTGCTGAGTAGCTGGGACTATAGGCATATGACACCATGCCCAGCTTTTTTTGTTTTTTATTTTTTTCCCAATTTTCTGTAAAGACATGTTCTCTCTGTGTTTCCCAGGCTGGTCTAAAACTCCTGGGCTCAAGCAGTCTCTTACCACGTTAGCCTCCCCAAAGTGCTGGAATTACAGCCATGAGCCACTGCGTCTGGCCTCTGGGGTAATTTCTTTAGATCTGTTTTGATTCATTAATTTGCTTTTCATCATTGTCTAATCTGCTATTTAAACTGTCCATTGAGTTTTTTACTTCAAACATTAAATTTTTCTTTGTTTTATTTGATTATTTCTCCAGTCTGTCTGGCTATATGGATAATTTCTTATTCCTTGAATGGATAATTTCTTATTCCTTGCTTAATTTTTCCATTTCATCTTTTAAGGCATTTAGGTGTTTCATAAATAATCATTTTATATTCCATAACTGAGCTTTTTTAAAAAACAAAACAAAACAAAAAACAGGGTCTCACTCTGTCATCCAGGCTGTGCAGTGGCATGATCAAGGCTCACTGCAGGCTCAAACTCCTGGGCTCAAATGATCCTCTCCACCTCAGCCTCCTGAGTAGCTGGGACTACAAACACATGCAACCACACCTGGCTAATTCTTTTTTTTTTTTTTTCTTCAGTAGAGATGAGGTCTTGCTATGTTGCCCAGGCTGGTCTTGAACTCCTGAGCTCAAGTGATCCTCCCACCTTGGTCTCGCAAAATGCTGGGATTATAGGTATGAGCCACCAAGCCCAGCCTTTAACTGTTATTTTTAATATCTGAAATTCTTGAAGGTCTAAAACTGTTGTTTATAGTTATTACTTATTCTTTCCTAGTGTTATTACTTATTCTTATTATAGTTATTACTTATACTTATTATAGTTATTACTTATTCTTTCCTTGTATTTTTTTTTTTTAATTGTGAGCTCAAGTTACTTTGAATGTATTCTTTTGGAATCCTGAGGGCCTAAGATGGATATGTTCTCCTCCAGTGATGATCTGGTCTTGCTTCTGCAGGAATCAGGCATATTAATGATCTGTAACCATTACTTTTGTTCCCTTTGCTAAAGACTGGGTCCCCAGGTTTAATTAAGGATTCTCAAATTCAGCCTCCCCCATCCCGCTGGAGGGCCTGAGGTTTATTCTCCTGACACTCCATTTGCATTCAGGACAACTGTACCTTTCCCATTTGCTCACTTTCCTGCTTTTCTTGCTCAGGATTTTGCTTATTGACCTTTTTCTTTCTATCTTTTTTTGAGAGAGAAGGGTAGGATATGGGGTAGGGAACATTCTTAGTGATTTCTTCAAGTAAGCCCAAGCAATGCATTAAAAAGTATGTTCCAGGTTCAAGTTCTATTTTAACAAGAGAACCCTTAAGAATATCTACTCTTATGGTACTGCTGGAACAGAAGTGGATGCCACACTTTGTACCTCTAGGAATTGGTGCTGTCACGGTTAGGAGTATACTTTAACCCAAGGATATCGCTACAAATAAAGTATTTTTTTTATGCTTGAGAAAGACTAAAATGTTAAGAAAATTAGGGCTGCTGTCACTCTTGAACACTGGGTTGGATGATGGTGGGTCTGTTCTACAATTGATACAGTGGAAACTAACCTGAAATTGGGGTGGGGTAGGGGGTTGACCTTTTACAGGGTGATGTTATAGGTCTGGAGCGGAGCGGGGGAAAGACCGAGGTGATGGTGTTGGAAGGTGTGTCTACTGTTGCCTACACACTGGATGAAGGCCTCATGGAGTTTGGAACAGCCATTGATGATGGCAGCTATACCCTGTGAGAGGCTGGCCAATAACCAGTGAGGTGGTGGGAGAGTCTCGTTCTGAGAGGGGGAGGACCTGGGGCGGGAGTATAAAACTGGCCAAAACCAATAAAGATCCAGTGATCCTGGGAGGAGATGAGACAAAAATGGCTCTTCCCCCTTCCCTTGCCCCATCGCTAGTCTTCTGCTGCGTCTTCCTGACAGATCCCTCATTCCTTTTGCTTTGCTTCCTTCTCTTTCCATGGCAACAGCTTTCTTAGAAGACTCTGGAAATGACCCCAGAAACAGAGGCAATGTGGAAAACCTTGAGTAAACTGGCACTAGAGGCAAGGCAACTACACATTGCGGAGAGGTGAGGTGTAGAACTCTCTTCAAAACACATCCTGATGTCTCCATCCTAGTGCAGGCCACTGCCATCTCCCCACCTGCAATATTGCACAGCCTCTTAATTAGTCTTTACTGATACCGTTTCTTGTACCCCTACCATCTATGCATTTCAGAGCAGCTGAGGTAATTTTTTTAAACATAGATTGTGTCTTTTTCATGTCTGGAACCTTCCAATAGCTTACTCTTTTACTTGGTATAAAAACCAAACTCCTTGTGTGGCCTTAGCCCTGAAGTTTTTTGGCCTCTGCTTCCTTCTCATGCCAGCCCCCTACTTGCCCATTAGTCTCCAACCACACTGGCATCCTTCAGGCTCTGTGAGCATACCAAGCTCATACCTGCTATAGGGCCTTTATACTAGCTGTTCCCCTCTCCAGGAATAACTTTTCCCCATCCTGCCACGACTGGCTTTTTCTTGTATTCAGATCTCAGCTCAAATGTCAGTTCATCAGGGAGACCTTCTCCAACCACCAACTACAGTGGCCTGTTCAGTCACTATAACAGGGGTGTCCAATCTTTTGGCTTCCCCTGGGCCACATTGGAAGAAGAATTATCTTGGACTGCACATAAAATACACTAACACTGATGATAGCTGATGAGCTTTAAAAAAAAAAAGGAAAAGAATAAAAAAGAAAATCTCATAATATTTTAAGGTTTATGAATTTGTGTTGGGCCACATTCAAAGCCATCTTGGGCCATAGGTTGAACAAGCTTACATTACTTTATTTTGTTTTTTATTATCTCTACTTTTACTAATTATTTGTCTCTATTAGAATGGAAGTTCTCTTGAGAGCAAAGCCCTCATCATCCCTTTTCTCCTATGTGTCTCCAGTGACAAGCACACTGCCTGGCACATCATAGATGCACATCAATTTGTATTTGCCAAACCAATGAATTAATGATTCTGTAATAATATTATATTAATGTCTTTGCTTCCATGCCATAGGTGCTTTTCTGCTTTGGGCCAAGTAGCAAAAGCTCGATTCCTGCATGAGACCAGTGAGATTGCAGATCAAGTATCCCAGGAATATGTAAGTATTATGCTCCTGATTCATTCTGTCTCCCAAGCTGATTCCTAGCTTTCCAGTCATACCTAGTTTCCTTTACCCTGCCCACCCCACCCCTACCCTCCAGTCAGGCCATTTCAGAATCACTTGCTAAACCTCAAACCTTTAAGCTCCATGAAGTGTTTTACATTCCCAATTCTTTTATTTTCTACATCCTTCTGGCCTTCCAATCTCAGCCCTCACAGACAGAACCGCAGCACCTCCAGAAAAACTAGAACCTCCTCTTTCCCCTACAGGGCGGAAAAGGGACAGACTTTTTATCAGGTCCGAGCACCTGATGGACTTTCTTCTAGCCATGCTGGAAAAGAACTACAAACTGGCTGAAATGATCTTTTTGGAACAGGTAATAGGAAAAGAGGGACAGGATGCAGAGGGGGAGATGAGGGAAAAAGAGGGAAAAGGGGGTGCGTACTCAAGGGAGGAAAGTGTGCTGGTGAGCTGCGCTTCCAAATGTTTGGGGAAAGCTTTCAGAGAGGTTTATAAAGTTAATTTCACCCTTACCTATTTCCTCCTCTTGTGTTAGTCTTTACTTTTCTAGATAAACTTCCTTCTTGGACCTTTGATTACTTCTTTCTTTTATAAGCAGTCTACTACCTCCCCTCTAGTCCAGAGCCTGTCTTTGCAATTCTTGTGTATAGGGGTAGATCCAGGTTTTGTTTGTGGCTGGAAACTTATACAATTTGAGGAGCTCTCTTTAAGAACAGTTGCCTTAGGCCGGGCGTGGTGGCTCACGCTGTAATCCCAGCACTTTGGGAGTCTGAGGCACGCGGATCACATGAGGTCAGGAGTTCAAGACCGGCCTGGGCAACATGGTGAAACCCCGTCTCTACTAAAAATAAACAAAAAATTAGCCGGGTATGGTGGCACATGCCTCTATGTAATCCCAGCTACTTGGGAGGCTGAGGCAGGAGAATTGCTTGAGCCTAGGAAGTGGAGGTTGCAGTGAGCCGAGATCACACCACTGCACTCCAGCCTGGGCAACAGAGCGAGACTCCATCTCAAAAAAAAGAACAGTTGCCTTGGAAAGGGCCTGTGCAAATAAGGAGCCATGAAGCCTAAGCTTTTTTTAGTTTCCCAATATTTTTGCTGGTATAGTAGTTAAAACATAAGGTTTTTGTTCCCCATGTGCTGGCATCTTAGCCAGGCTGAGGAGAACTTGCTGCTTTCTGATCCTCATATCCTTCTGTCATCCTCTCTGCTCTGCCTGTTTCCCCTAGAACACTGTGGAGGAGGCCATGGGCATGTACCAGGAGCTACACCATTGGGATGAATGTATTGCTGTGGCTGAAGCCAAGGTACCCGTTTTGTCTTCTCCACAGTTGTTCAGAATTTGGTTCTGCCAATTTCAAAAACTTCTTTTGTCAAGGAGGCCATAGAAACCAGAACAGGGTTGGGGCTTGGACTTGATGTGGTGAGGAGTTAGGATACTGCTGACCCAGGAGGATTTCCCTTGTTATAGAGGGATTGGAGAAGCATGGGAGGCATAAGAGTAGGAAGAGATGTGACTCCTAGTTCTCCTCTGTGCATGTCCAGGGGTACCCAGCCCTAGAGAATCTACGCCGGAGTTATTACGAGTGGCTGATGGACACACAGCAGGAGGAACAAGCAGGTGAACTACAGGAGAGCCAAGGGGATGGGCTAGCAGCCTTGAGCCTTTACCTCAAAGCTGGGCTCCCTGCCAAAGCTGTTCGGCTGGTGATGTCCCGAGAGGAACTGCTAGCCAACACAGAGCTGTTAGAACACATCACTGCATCCCTTATCAAGGGGGAACTCTACAAAAGGGTATGCTGACTTCCTTTTCCTAGCCCTTATCTCCAGAGCTCAGGACCCTTCTCTTACCCAGAGGAGTCTCGGGGTACAGAGCACTTCCTGACTGCTAGTGTTCTCTTGTTTTCGGAGCTAATACTTGATTCTTTGTATTGTTAGGGGTACCATAGTAATGTGGTATGTGTTAACAGGCAGGTGATCTCTTTGAGAAGATTCACAATCCATAGCAGGCCCTGGAGTGCTACCGTAAAGGGAATGTATTCATGAAAGGTACTAGCCCCCTATAAACCCTCCTATACTGTCATGGACCCTTGCCCACTCCGTCTCCCCCAGCACCTCTTGGTTACCTGTGTTCAGGTTACCTGGCTCCAGTTCTCCATTCTTCCCCTTCTCACCTCCCCTTCTCACTCTATGCTTCATCTCCCTGTCCTCCCTTTTTCCTGAGGTCCATCCCTGGAAGTCTGGGCTGAGCACCTTTTGTCTCCCTGGCAACGGTAGAGCTGGCTCAATTGGCCTTCCCAGTGGAGGTGGTGAAACTAGAGGAGGCATGGGGGGACCACCTGGTGCAGCAGAAGCAGCTTGATGCAGCCATTAATCACTACATCGAAGCCAGGTATGGGAGTGTGGGAGTGTAAAGGACATTTGGGTGTGAAGCGAGGGGCAGTGGAGCAAATAAGGACACTGAGGCCGAAAAGAAGAGATCTCAAAATGTAGGTGGAAGTGTGCTTAAGGGGTCCCTTTACCTCCGTTCATCTTCATCTTTCAGCCTACATGTTTGTATCTTTCCCAACTTTGCCAGGTGCTCCATTAAGGCAATTGAGGCCGCCCTGGGTGCCCGCCAGTGGAAGAAGGCAATTTATATATTAGATCTACAGGACTGGAACACCGCGTCCAAATACTATCCTCTCGTGGCCCAACACTATGCATCTCTGCAGGAGTATGAGGTGAGGGAGAGTCCTTTCCGCAGCATGAGGTGGTGCAGTAGAGGATAACAGTGAGAGAACCGAAAACAGGAAGTGGAGGCCAGTTCACCTGATCCTTCTTTCTGGGCCCCAAACAGCATCACCACCTGGAATGAGAAAAGAACAGTTTCCTTTCCCAGTTTCATTGCAGCGTGACACAGATACCTCCCTTCACCCCAGATATATAAAGTGAGTCTCTAGCTCTGTTCCAGCCAGCATGAGTGATTCTTCATGAATAACTCTAACATAGTTACAATATAAAATTGCTTTGCATTGCAGAAACGTGAGGCCCTTTTGAATTCCACTGTATTGTCCTCGTACTGTTTGGGGCTGGTCTTTCTTTTTAAATGGTAGACTGTATGCGACACCCATACTCATCTTTTCTTCTCTGTTACTATAAGGTCATATCACAGGCTTTCCACCATCCCAGCTATTTGTTCTTTCCTTGTTCAAGCTGCTTTAAGTCTGTTGCTCTGACTTTTGTATCTACCTCTCATCAACCACAGATTGCTGAGGAGCTTTATACTAAGGGAGACCGGACAAAGACGCTATAGACGTGAACACCCAGGCTGGCCGTTGGGAACAAGTCCACAAGGTAGAGATGGGTGGAGTTCATGATAAGAGAACTCTGCCTTAGTGGCAGTGTGGCCTCATTCCTGGGTCTGTTTCTTCTCTTTGCTTGGCTCCCTAAAAGCTGACAAAGAGAACCAAAAAAACAGTCTAGCCACTTTGATGTATTACTGAAAAATATTTCCAGAAGCGGAGGCAAGAATGAAGAAATGTGGTAAAGGAAGATCCTTGGTAGGACATGATAGAGTGGCAAGAATAAATTAACTGCTCCTATTCCCTAGGGGCTCAGAACAGTGTTTAATTTTTGGCTGTTCTAAGAAGGGTCGAGAGGGAACAGATTGTAAAGCTAGCACTGCAGACTGCACTAAGCCAGTCACTTGCTTCTGGGTAATGGATGTGTGATTCTGTCAAATGCAAAGTGAACTTTTCTTTTTTTTGGAAGCACCAGAGCTCATGAGATATTTTATTTGTAAATATGTATTTTAGAGATGTATTACATCTCTAGAAAAGAATCCCAGGATTTTCCCTCCGAAGTGTTGTTGTCTTGCTTCTTCATGGTTCCTGAT
Organism: Ateles fusciceps; assembly: GCA_036589455.1. Taxonomy (NCBI): domain Eukaryota; kingdom Metazoa; phylum Chordata; class Mammalia; order Primates; family Atelidae; genus Ateles; species Ateles fusciceps. The sequence continues at coordinate 18,535 of JAZHEH010001643.1, read as the reverse complement.
GCCAGCTGAGGTTGTCAGTGCAATAAAACCAAACCGGTGGCCGGGCGCGGTGGCTCACGCCTGTAATCCCAGCACTTTGGGAGGCCGAGGCGAGCGGATCACGAGGTCCAGAGTTCGAGACCAGCTTGGCCAATATGGTGAAACCCCGTCACTACTAAAAATACAAAAATTAGCCTGGCATGGTGGCAGGCGCCCGTAGTCCCAGCTACCTGGGAGGCTGAGGCATGAGAATCACTTGAACCTGGGAGATGTAGGTTGCAATAAGCCAAGATCCTGCCATTGCACTGCAGCCTGGGCAACTGAGTGAGACTCCATCTCAACAACAACAAAAAACCAAACTGGCAGGATGGGAGCAGATTATTCTGCCATTTTTCTAGATCTCTGAGTTGCATGTCAAATCTGGGGCTAATTACTCCACACTCGTTTAGCCTGCCTGTGAGGTTCACAACAGTTTTCCTAGCTCTGTGATCATCAGTGATTTCAAATCCGCCCAATGTAACCATATTTCATCATCACAGTTAGAAACCAGACAATGAGTTTGGAGCACAGCCTAATAAGAACCTGGTGTTTGCCTCTCTTTCCGGCATTGCTGATGCTCTTGAGAGCATCAGCCAGGACATTCATGTGCACCATTGAGGCGGTGCAGAAAGATGGCGGAAAGAGCAAAGTGAACTTTTCTTAAGCAACTGTTATAAATGCCAATCGTGGAGTCCGATGCTGAGGGTGATCTTGCTCATTTTTTGGAGAGACTGTTTCTGATAATGTAGCTGGGGCTCAGGAGGAGGTGGTGAGCACCAGGAGCCCTCCTGGCCCTGTCAGCATAGGACTTCGAGGCTCACTCCTCCCTTCCCCTTCGCAGGCCCATTCTCCTTCCTCAGGAGCAGCTGGCCTCAGGGAAGGCATAGGCTTTTCCAGATGTCTCTTGATCCATGCTGACAGTGACGTGGTCTTCACAGGGCTGCCTTCTCCTTTTTATCTCTGTGCTTTTCTGTCACTTCATGTCTGTTATCCTTAAACCTGTCACTTTTTTCTCCCCCTCAACCCTGTCCTTTCTCTGTTTTGTCTTGTCTTGTTCCTTTTATGAAGGGAAGTGTGAAGTGAGAAAACTTTATCTGCACTTTCTGTTTCAGCTCCTTTGAATTTGCTTTTGAACTCTCTCGGCTGGCCCTCAAGCACAAAACCCCTGAGATTCATCTCAAATATGCTGTGTACCTGGAGGATGAGGTATGGGTATGATTTGGACCCTGACCGCAGAGCCCTCTTGTTCCATCCCCTAGGACGCTGCTGCCTGGTGTGCAGACCCCGGTCTCATGGCTCCTTGATGCTCCCTCATCACGCACGGCTGCCCTTCTCCCTGTAGGATAAATTGGAAGAGGCTGAAGCTGAATTCATCAGAGCTGGTAAACACAAGGAAGCAGTCCTCATGTGAGTTACCCCATACATTCCTTAATCCTGTTTCCCCAGTCCCAGTCCCAGGATCTTTCATGATTATCTTGACCTTCATTCAAACCTAGAACAAATCAGTGTTACACCCCTCAGTGACATGGCTGTTTGTCTCCCAGAATTGGGGCCTCAGTCCTATACTCAGTCTCTCCTCTGTCCCCATCTGGGGCAGGTTTGTCCATAACCAGGACTGGGAGGCAGCTCAGCGTGTGGCCAAGGCCCACGTGAGGTGCTTGTGGGACAGGCCCAGAGGGCCTTGGAGGAGAAGGACTTTCAGAAAGCAGAAGGGCTGCTGCTCCGGGCCCAGAGACCAGGCCTGACTCTCAATTATTATAAGGTGGGACACTGGATTCAAGGCCATGAGGGGTGGGGGAGAGTGTCTGAGAGCCCACAGAGAGCCACACTGACCCCCTGGTATGAAGAAGATCAGGGAGGTTACTACTGGGGAGTGGGAAAGACAGGAAAGAGGAAGAAGAAGAGAGAGCTAAGGACCCAGGAGTCCGTGGGCCAGGGCACCTGTGTGGCAGTGGGAAGCTGTCCTGCCTGCCTCTGCCGTCTTGATACCTGGAAATCTGAGCAGGAGGCTGGATTATGGAGTGACGTGCTGCGGATCTGCAAGGACTATGTGCCCGGCCAGCTGGAGGCTCTGCAGGAAGAGTATGAGCGGGAAGCTACTAAGAAGGGGGCCAGGTATGAGGCCAGAGGTCCAGCAGCAGTGGCAGGGCCGGGAGGGTCATGAGGCGTGCACAGGATAGAGCACACTGCCCCCCCATGCCTAGTCCCAGTGCTCTAATCCCCCACAGGGGTGTGGAGGGACTCGTGGAACAAGCTCGACACCGGGAGCAGGCTGGAGAGGACAGCCGTGCCGTGGACTGCTACCTCAAAGTGCGAGACTCTGGAAACAGCGGCCTGATGGAGAAGTGCTGGATGAAGGTGAGGGCAGCAGGCCCTTTCGGGCCCTCCTTCTTCCTAGGCCTCCATTCACACTCAGCTTCCCTTCTCACATCTGCAGCTGTCTCCTCTGTGTCTTTTCCTCTTCAATCAGGTAGCAGGAATCTGTGGAGTGCCTGCTGGATGATCAGAGTCAGAACCTCTGAAGGCTGTAAAAGTGGATATAAGACAGAGTCCTGACAGCTAAAAGTTAGGGGAGTTGGACTAACACATGGCTCAGTTAATATCATATCGGAGTAAAGACCAAAGTAGATGACTTAGAGTTAGGTATTATGGTGAGCAAAGAAAAGTCAAGGTGGTTTCGAAGTGATTTTTACAACTTTAAAAATCATCGGGCCAGGCACGGTGGCTCACGTCTGTAATCCCAGTACTTTGGGAGGCTGAGGCGGGTGGATCATCTGAGGTCAGGAGTTCAAGACCAGCTTGGCTAACATGGTGAAACCCTGTTTCCCCTAAAAATACAAAAAATTAGCCGGCCATGGTGGCCAATGCCTGTAATCCCAGTTACTCGGGTGTGGTGGCGCATGCTTGTAATCCCAGCATTTGGGAGGCTGATACAGCAGAATTGCTTGAACCTGGGAGACAGGGGTTCAAGTCTCCCAACTTCAGTCCTTTCTCTTTTTTTGAGACGTAGTTTTCCTCTTGTTGCCCAGGTTGCAGTGAGCTGAGATTGCACCACTGCACTCTGGCTTGGGCAACAAGAGTGAAACTACGGCTCAAAAGAAAAGAAAACAAAAAACAAATCATGTCTTGATATGCTATCCTTTCCAACTTTGTTCCTACAGTATTACTTAATTCATTTTTCTAAAATACCATCCTGTTGGCTTCTGGTCAACAACCTTCACAGTGATGACCCCGTGCCGTCTATATATTGTCCAAAATGCTTCCATTCTCTTAAAGGCCCCAGAGAAGGCTTTTAGAAAGCTCCGTGCTGCATTCTGGTGTGTGTGGTGGTGCGCGCCTGTAGTCCCAGTTACTCGGGAAGCTGAGACAGGAGAATCGCTTGAACCCAGTAGGCGGAGGTTGCAGTGAACTGGAGATCCTGCCACTGCACTCCAGCCTGTGACAAAGTGAGACTCTGTCCCAAAAAAGAAAAGAAAGGGAAAAGAATGCTTGGCCTGTTTTATTAATCTTTGTTATAGCATGAATTGATTCCTTGTACACTTTTGTTTATAGTGAGTTAGCCCTGGAGAATCCAGTGAAGTCTGGATGACATGACAGAATAAATGGTCCAGACTTGGAAAATGAGACTGTAGATTCTGGGGCAGAGTGATCCTCTAAGGTCATTTAATTTCCCTCTCTGACATCTCTTTTCCGTCCCAGTGCAATAGCAGCTAGGAAATGTGTCAAGCCTTAGATTTAGGAAACCGTATGTCTAAATTGTTCCGAGAGTACCTACTTAAAAATATCCTAGCTTTCTTTAATTTACTTGATCTTGTATTCTAGTTTGTGGTTTGGGACATTTAACCCCATATCTGGACTTCTAGGGAGTGACTGGCTCTAGAGAAAATGCTTGTAGGGCACCACAGGCCACTTGGAAGGCCTGCTTCTTTGAAACCTTGCCTCTGTACTCCCTACTTAATGACAAGCTGTCTAGCCCAATCCTAGAAGAGTCATAAAGGAGTTCTTCCCTGAGTTTGGCTGTCAGAGCAGAGCCTATGGACAGCTGCAGGAAGGGGCAGCAGATGCTACTTTGGGTGTGGCTCAGAGAAGAGACCGAAGCAGCATGCACACTGACTGCATGCTGTCAGATTTACCTTGGAAAGCCCATTGTGATGTCACATGAAGTCACAGCCTGGAGGCAGAAAACTCTTCGGCTGAGAAGAGCATCTGGTTGAAAAATGGCACCAATTTGGGGGATGGACATCCCACTGCCATCATGTATCAGCCTTTTATTATTATTTGTTTTTTTTATTTTGGGGCTTTGGATGCTGTTTTCTGGGAATCAGAGCTGGAAGCAGGTGCCAGCCAAGATAAACTCAGAGGTATGTGATGTAGCCCTCCCTTGAAACTCACTGGTCCCTGCTCCTGAGGCCATAGAAACTCCTATACTTTGGGTCAGGGGAGGAACTGGATGCGGGGAGAGGGGAGCTGAGACAGTGCCCATGGATGTCTTCCTATAGGTCACTATAAATCATTTTTCCTTCATTTCAACAGACCTTGAGCACCTATTATATAAGGCAGTGTAGTAGACATTGAGGAAGAATAAAAAGCTATCCCCCACTTTCTAGGAGCTCGAGGTGAAGTGGGGAGATAGATAGACACATAACTTCAAAGAAAGAGAATGTGTTAAGAGTTAATAGATGTATAAATGTTGCTAAAGACATGGGAGGTAGACAGCATTTTCAACTAGGGGACTCTATAAAATGCCATCTGGGAGAGCTCAGGTTTGAGTATGCTTCAGAGGAAGAGTGGAATTTGGAAAGTGTTTGGGGTGAATACAATTGGAAAAAAGGCATGGGAAAGGGAGAGTATTGGATATGTTTGAGGAGAAATTGTAGTCCTATGAGGACCACATTCACCAATCTGGATGGAGTATAGAACTGTAGGGACTCAGAGGGAGAAAATGTTGAAAAGTTGACAGGTCACATTGTAGTTTTGAATGCCAGGCTGAATACTTTCTATAAATACAACTCTGTGCAGTTTGAAAGATATCAAAGATTTTAAAGCCAGGCAAAAATGTGCTTAGATCTGTGCTTTAGAGCAATGCTTCTCAAACTTTGACATGCATATGTATCACCTGGGGGGTCTTGTTAAAGAGCGATTCTGATGTAGTAAGTCTGGGGTAGGGATTGAGTTTCTACAGTTCTAACAAGCTCCCAGGTGATGCTGCTGCCCTTGGCCCGGGACCACACATTAAGAGTGAGGCTTTAAATACCTCCAGCAAGCTTTTATTATAGTTCTCTGGCATAGCTAGGCCTTTTTAATAGTTTAGTGGGAAGGAAGGAGGAAATAAAAGAGTAAGAGCAGTACGGTGAAAAAGAAAACATAGCCAGGCAGGGGGCTCACACCTGTAATCCCAGCACTTTGGGAGGTAGAGGCAGGTGGATCACTTGAGGTCAGAAGTTCAAGACCAGCCTGGCCAACATGGTAAAACCCCATCTCTACTAAAAATACTAAATTAGCCGGGCGTGGTGGCATGCACCTGTAGTCCCAGCTCCTGGGGAGGCTGAGGCACGAGACTCACTTGAACTCGGGAGGTGGAATTTGCAGTGAGCTGAGATCACGCCACCGCACTCCAGCTTGGGCAACAAGAGAGAAACTCCATCTCAAAAAAAAAAGAGAACATAAATTAATTCCCCAAATATTTATCCCCCACCCCTCCCCCCCCATTTGCACTCCTCTGTGCACTATTGATACAGCAGTAAGTGGAAGAGACGGAAGTATCTGCTGTCAGGGATGTGAAAGCGGAGGCGGTCTTGGGGTGAACGTCTGCATGTGGAAGGTGATGCAAGACTCCCTTGCAAAGGAGGGAGAAGGGACTGAGTCTATTTTTCCTTGTGTAGAGTCAGTCATAAACATTATCATATTTTCTATGAGGACTACATTGATCATGGCATTTCCAGTGCCTAGTATACTGCCTGGCATATTAGTAAGTGCTCCGTAGTTGTTTGTGAAATGACTGAAAGACTTCTCAATTTTAACCCTGAATGACTCACAAGATGATGGTGTTTTAAACAACATAGGCAACATCAGACAGGAAAAGTTGTGAATGTGGTGGAAGGCAGAAAATCAACTATTATATGGAAATGCTTGTAGAATTTATGTGGAGATATTCATCAAGCATCTCAAATTAATGGCCGAGACCTGTGATGTTCAATATTGTATCTACTAGTCATATGTGACCATTTAAATTTTTTATTTTTAAGACAGGGTCTCACTCTGTCACCCAGGATGGAGTACGACTCACGGCTCACTGCAACCTCAAACTCCCAAGTTCAAGTGATTCTCCCACCTCAGCCTCCTAATTAGCTGAGACTACAGGCCCATGCCATCATGCCTGGCTATTTTTTGTATTTTTTTGATAGAGACAGGGTATCATCATGGTGCCCAGGCTGGTCTCAAACTCCTGAACTCAAACAACCCACACACCTCAGCCTCCCAAAGTGCTGGGACTACAGGCATGAGTCACCACATCTGGCCGTAAATTAATTAAAATTAAATAAAATTTAAAATTCAGTTTCTGGCTGGGCATGGTGGCTCACACCTGTAATCCCAGCACTTTGGGAGGCTGAGATGGGTGGATCACGTGAGGTCAGAAGTTTGAGACCACCCTGTCTCTACTGAAAATACAAAAATTAGCTGGGTATGGTGGCACGTACCTGTAGTCCTAGCTACTTGGGAGGCTGAGGAAGGAGAATGACTTGAACCTGGGAGGTGGAGGCTGCAGTGAGCCAGGATGGTGCCACTGCACTGCACTCCAGCCTGGATGACAGAGCAAGACACTGTCACAAACAAACACAGCACACGCAAAACCCCCAGAGCTAATTGTGTCACTCTGCTAAAAGTAACTAAGCACCCAAAATTTCTCTGTACCCTATTGTCTGCAGCAGCATTTTCAAACCTTTTTTGACTCTCAAACTTCTTTCACGCTCATAATTTTGTCAGCCTCCTTAGGAACTTCAGTATTTTGTCCATTTTTCATAACATGTAAGTTATATTAGATAAATTTTATTTTAAAACAATAACTTTTTATAATTGGAAAGTTATTTTAATGTCATCTTAAAGAGTAAAAGACAAATGTCTACTTTTTCTTCTGTAACAAGTGATGCATGACATTTAATTGACTTTAAGTATATTAGGTATGACAATTTTCACAACAGTTGGGCATGAGAAATGGCAAAGGTTTTGTTTTTGTTTTTGTTTTTTGTCTACATCAAACAAAATCTGGCTTAAGCCTCCCTTTACCTAGGTTGGCAAAAAATATCCAACCTTTGTGTTGTATAAGAATTCCAGAGTTACTCAGGAGGCTGAGGTGGAAGAATCGCTTGAACCCAGGAGGCGGAGGTTGCAGTGAGCCGAGATTTCACCACTGCACTCCAGCCTGGTGACAGAGCAAGACTCCGTCTCAAAAGAAAAAAAAAAAAAAAGAATTCCAGAGTTTCTGCAGTTTATCCAGAGTAGAAGTGAGTCAGGCCCTTAAGCCACAGGGATAGCTCTTGCTTTTCTTCTTAGCCATCTGAAGGCAAAAACTGTGTCTCAACTCCTCTCTGCCAAGTTCGGTCTCCAGGGTCTTTGCTAAGGCCCCTAAACTGCTGCATCTGGGCTCTTAACACCAGAAGGGCTCCGGGACCCCCTACCCAGGGTCCTCCTACCGAGTGCACCTGAGGCTTCAGGACTGTTGGCATTTCAGGGAGCCAGCTTCCTTCCTGTCTCAACCCTCTGGGGCACTTCAGCTTAAAATTTTCACAGATTTAGACTTATTTGAGGGTTGGTTTTTAGGTTCTTGACCATTTTTTCAGCCCTGAAAAACTAACTCCCTGCTGTGCATTAGGAGTTCCAAGACCCTATGGACAAAGGCCTGGTTACCTTCTTTGGTGCAGGGAAGCATGAATCTACTTTCTTTGTCAGAAGATGTAGCAATAAAAATATAGTATAAATTACTCAGGAAGTCACTCTGCCTCATAAAACAACGAATACAATTTCTTACTACATATTTATGTAATAAACTTTTTTGTTAACAAACACATTTTTATTAAGGTACAATTGAATAGCATAAAATGCACAGATCTTAAGTGTATAGGGTGATGAGTTTTGATAAGTTTATATACCCATGTAACTAAAACCCTGATCAAGATATGGCTTAGCCATAGCCCTGAATGGAAACGACCCCCATGTTGTTTTCTAGTCTCTGCCCTCCTCTCTGCTCAGACACAACCTCTATTCTGACTTCTCATCGTCATGGATTAGTTTTGCCTATTCTTTTTTTTCTGAAGAAGTTAAAAGTTAAATTTAAAAATATCTTACAACAAATAAAAGTGTAAAAAGCAACATACCAAAACTCATGGAATGCAGTAAAAACAGTTAAAAGGGAAATTTATAGCAATAAAATGTTCTATGCTTCGAATATTTTGTCCTTTCAAAACTCAAACCTAAATGTTATCCCCCAGTGTGGCAGCATTGTGAAGGATTCTTTTTTTTTCTTTTATTATTATTATACTTTAAGTTTTAAGATACATGTGCAGAATGTGCAGGTTTGTTACATAGGTATACATGTGTCATGGTGGTTTGCTGCACTCATGAATCCATCATTTACATTAGATATTTCTCCTAATGCTATCCCTCCCCTAGCCCCTCCATCCCCCTGACAGACCCCAGTGTGTGATGTTCCCCTTCCTATGTCCATGTGTTCTCATTGTTCAGCTCCCACTTATGAGTGAGAACATGCGGTGTTTGGCTTTCTGTTCTTGTGTTAGTTTGCAGCGAATGATGGTTTCCAGCTTCATCCATGTCTCTGCAAAGGACATGAACTCATCCTTTTTTATGACTGCATTGTATTCCATGGTGTATATGTGCCACATTTTCTTTATCCAGTCTATCATCGATGGCCATTTGAGTTGGTTGCAATTCTTTACTATTGTGAACACTGCAATAAACATACAAGTGCATGTATCTTTATAGTAGAATGATATATAATCCTTTGGGTATATACCCCGTAATGGGACTGCTGGATCAAATGGCATTTCTGGTTCTAGATCCTTGAGGAATCGCCACACTGTCTTCCACAATGGTTGAACTAATTTACATTCCCACCAACAGGGTAAAAGCGTTCCTATTTCTCTACATCCTCTCCAGTATCCGTTGTTTCCTACTTTTTAATGATCACCGTTGTAACTGGCATGAGATGGTATCTCATTGTGGTTTTGATTTGCATTTCTCTAATGACCAGTGATGATGAGCTTTTTTTCGTATGTTTGTTGGCCGATAGTTCTGCCTATTTGAACCTTGCAAAAAGTAGAATCATACAGTTTATGTTCTTGTGTGTCTGACTTCTTTTGCTAAACATAATGTGTTTGAGATTCACACATGTTGACAACAAATTTTTTTTTTTCCAAGACAGAGTCTTGCTCCGTCACCCAGGCTGAAGTGCAATGGTACAATCTTGGCTCACTGCAGCTCCACCTCCCAGATTCAAACCATTCTCCTGGCTCAGCCTACCAAGTAGCTGGGATTACAGGTGTGCACCACCATGCCCAGCTAATTTTTTGTATATTTAGTAGAGACGAGGTTCCACCATGTTAGCCAGGCTGGTCTTGAACTCTTGACCTCAGGTGATCCACCCACCTCAGCCTCCCAAAATGCTAAGATGCCCAGCCCATCTTTTTCATTTTAGTCACTCTGGTGAGTCTGTGTGGTGTTGCACCGTGGTTTTAATGTGCATTTACCTAATGACTAATACTAGTGTGCAGCTTCTCATGTTTATTGGCCATTTGGAAATTCTCTTTTGTGAACTGCCTGTTCAAGTCTTGCACATTTTAAATAATTGAGTTATCAGCATTTCTTTTACTTAACTGATTTGTAGGAATTCTTTGAATACTATGGACATGAGTCCTTTGCCAGATACAGGTATTTAAAATAAATTCTACCACTCTATGACTCACTTTTTTATTTACAGTGGTGTCTTAATGACCAAAAGTTCTAAATTTTAATGAAATCCAATCTATGAAGTTTTATTGTTAAGATTAGTGTTCCCCTCCCTACCCCCCACCCCCACCCCCAGTGCAAGAAATCTTTGCTTACCAAGACCTGGAACCAACCCAAATGCCCATCAATGATAGACTGGACAAAGAAAATGTGGCACATATACACCATGGAATACTATGCAGCCATAAAAAACGATGAGTTTGTGTCCTTTGTAGAGATATGGGTGAATCTAGAAACTATCATTCTCAGCAAACTGACACAAGAACAGAAAACCAAACACCACATGTTTTCACTCATAGGCAGGTGATGATCAATGAGAACACTTGGGCACAGGGGAAGAGAACAACACTCACTGGGCTAGGTGGCGGGGTGGAGCGGGGTGGAGGGATAGCGGGAAGAGGCGGGGAGGATGGGGAGGGATAACACTGGGAGAAATGCCTGATGTAGGCGATGGGGTTGGGGGTGGGGTGGGGGGGGATGGAGACAGCAAACCACCATGGCATGTATGTACCTATGTAACAATCCTGCAGGATGCAGGATGTGCACATGTACACCAGAGCCCAAAATACAATAAAAAAAAAAGGAAATCTTTGCTTACCACTAGGCCATGAGATACCCTTCTATATTTCTTCTAGAAGTCTTATTTTTTTCTCTTTCATATTTAGATCTATGATCCATCTCAAATTATTTTTGTGTATGGTGTGGCGTAGGGGTCAACACTCCCCTCCTCCCCATGTAGATACCTAATTCTTCCAATAGGGCAGGAACTAGGGTAAAAATGAATGAGGTACTCACCTTGAACACAAACTGTAAGGAGCACCAAAAACTTAATAATCGAGGTATTTAATGAAACATTCTTGGCTGGGCACAGTGGCTCATGCCTATAATCCCAGCACTTTGGGAGGCGAGGGCGGGCAGATCATGAGTTCAGGTGATTGAGACCATCCTGACCAGCATGGTGAAACCCCGTCTCTACTAAAAATACAAAAATTAGCCAGGGGGTTGGTGGGTGGTGGCACGTGCCTGCAATTCCAGCTACTTGGGCGGCTGAGGCAGGAGAATCGCTTGAACCTGGGAGTCAGAGGTTGCAGTGAGCCATGATTGCACCACTGCACTTCAGCCTGGCAACAGAGTGAGACTCCATCTCCAAAAAAAAAAAAAAGGTTAAACACAATACCATTATGCCAAAAAATTTAACAGTAATTTTGTAATACCATCAAATACCCTTCACCATTCACATTTCAATTATCGCGTGGGTGTGGTGGCTCACAACTGTAATCCCAGCACTTTGGGAGATCGAGGCAGGAGAATTGCTTGAGCTCAGGAGTTGGAGATCAGCCTGGGCAACATAGTGAAACCCTGTTTAAATTAATTTAATTTAAAACAACACAAAAATTAGCTGGGTGTGGTGGTGTGTGCTTGTGGTCCCAGCTACTGGGAAGGCTGAGGTGGGAGGATCACTGAGCCTGGGAGGGAAGAGGTTGCAGTGAGCCAAGACTGCTCCACAGTACTCCAGCTTGGGTGATGGAGCCAGACCTTGTTTCAAAAAAAAAAAAATTCTAATTGTCTCTTAAGTGTTATGAATTATTATTTACAGTCTGTTTAATTAAACATCATAGATTGAAATGGATTTGTGTCTCTTAACTGTCTTCTAATCTGTAAATTCTCCATCTTCATTCCTTTCTTTTATTTTATCCATTTATATGTTGAAGAAATGGGGCTGGGCATGGTGGTTCATACCTGTAATCCCAGCACTTTGAGAGGCTGAGGAGGGTGGATCACTTGAGGTCAGGAGTTCGAGACCAGCCTTGCCAACATGGTGAAACCCTGTCTCTACTAAAAATACAAAAAATTAGCCAGGTGTGGTGGCATGTGCCTGCAATCCCAGCTACTTGGGAGGCTGAGCCAGGAGAATCACTTGAACCCAGGAGGCAGAGGTTGCAGTGAGCTGAGGTCGTGCTACTACTGCACTCCAACCTGGGCAATGGAGCAAGACTCTGTCTCAAAAAATAAAAAATAAATGAAATGAGTAATATATTTTTTTGTAGAGTTGGGGGTCTCACTCTATTGCCCTGACTGGTCTTGAATTTCTGGCCTCAAACTATCCTCCCACCTTGGCCTTTCAAAGTGCTGGGATTACAGGCATGAGCCACCATACCCAGCCTACATGTCATTTTCTAAATGATCCTGATTCTTGAAAACACAATAGATTTTTCTATATTGACTTTCTACCTAGAGATTTTGCTGAATTTGCTTATCAATTCTAATTATCTGTAGATGTGTTTGGATATTCTACACAATTATATTGTCTGCAAATAATTTATTTCTTCCTTTCTATTCTTACACCTTTTCTTTTTCTTGTTTTATTGCACTAATTAGGACTTCCTGTACAATGTTCAATGGAGATGGTATAGTGGGGATTCTTATTTTTTTTTATGTAGAGGGAAGTTTTCAAGAATTTACCATTTATGTGTAATGTTTGCTATATGATTTTTGCAAATACTCTAACAAACTAAGGAAATTCCCTTTTATTTCCAGTCTGCAAATAGTTTTAGTATAAATGGGTGTTAATTTTTTTTTTTTTTTTTTTTTTTGGAGACAGAGTCTCACTTTGTTGCCGGGGCTGGAGTGCAGTGGCGTGATCTTGACTCACTGCCACCTCTGCCTCCTGGGTTTAAGCGATTCTTGTGCCTCATCCTCCTGAGTATCTGGGATTTCAGGCAAGCACCACCACGCCTGGCAATTTTTGTATTTTCAGTAGAGATGGGGTTTCACCATTTTGGCTAGGCTGGTCTCAAACACCTGATCTCAGGCGATCTGCCCTCCTTGACATCCCAAAGTGCTGAGATTACAAGTGTGAGCCACTGCGCCTGGCTGGGTGATAAATTTTATCAAGTGATTTTCATGTCTCTATGTGAGATGGTTATATGGTTTTCTTGTCTATTCTATCAATGTGCTAAATTACACAGAGTTTTGAAAATAAAACAACTGTGAATTCTTGGAATAAATATAACATGTTCATGATGCTTTTCTTTGCCTGTCCTTCCTTCCTTCCTTCCTTCCTCTCCTTCCTTCCCTCCCTCCCTCCCTCCCCTCCCCCTCCCTTTTTTGAGATGAAGTCTCACTTTGTCGCCCAGGCTGGAGTGCAGTGGTACAGTCTCGGCTCACTGCAACCTCCGCCTCCTGGGATCAAGTGATTCTTCTGACTTAGTGGTACAGTCTCGGCTCACTGCAACCTCCGCCTCCGGGGACCAAGTGATTCTTCTGACTTAGCCTTCCTAGTAGCTGGGACTACAGGTGCCTGCCACCACACTCGGCTAATTTTTTGTATTTTTAGTAGAGACAGGGTTTCATCATGTTGGACAGGTTGGTCTCGAACTCCTTACCTCAAGTGATCCACCTGCCTTGGTCTCCCAAAGTGCTGGGATTACAGGCGTGAGCCACTGCGCCTGGTGGATGCTTTTCATATATTATTGGATTCACTTTGCTGATATTTTGTTTAGGACTTTTGTATTTTGTATCCATGAAAGTGATTGACTTATGATTTTTCTTTCTAATATTGTCCTTATGAGATTTTAGAATCAAGGTTATCCCTGCCTCCTAACATAGAAGGAGAAGTAATTCCTCTTTTCACCTCATTGGAATGAGAGACACCCCTAACACAAATTCTAAAGGTTTTTGATGTTTTATGCCAGGAACCTGGGACAAAACCAGCTTACTCTTTATTATAACAAACACACATATATGAAAGAGAGAGAGAGATTAAGAAATAGACTCACAAAATTGTCAGGGCTTAACAAATCAGAAATCCTTAGGGCATACCGGAAACTCAGATAATAGTTGATGTTGCAGTCTTGAGTCCAAAATCAGCCTAGGCCAGGCTAGAAACTCAGACAAAGATTTCCCATTGCAGTCTTGACGCAGAATTCCTTCCTCTTCAGGAAACCTCAGTCACTGCTCTTAAGGCCTTCAACTGATTGAATGATACCCACCCACATAATGGACGTTAATCTGCTTTAAGGTGTACTAATTCTAAATGTTAAGCACATCTGAAAACTACTTTCACAACACCTAAACTAGCTTTTGAACAAACAACTGGGCACATAGCTTAGCCAAGTTGACATGAAATTAAGCATCATAATCCTATGTTTTCTCCTGAGAGTTTTATAGTTTTGCAGCTCTTATGTTTAGATCTTAGTGTCATTTTGAATTAATTTTTGTAGATGGTGTGAATTAAGAGTCCCACTTCATTCTTTTGCATGTGGCTCTCTAGTTGTCCAAGCACCATTTGAAGAGACTGTTATTTTCCTATTGAATAGTCTTGTTACCCTTATAGAAAATCAATTGATTTGTAGATATAAGGGTTTATTTCTAGATTCAATTTGATTTCATAGATCTATATGTTTATCCTTAGGCCAGTACCACACTGTTTTGATTACTACAGCTTTGTAAGTTTTAAAATCAGGAACTATGAGTCCTCCAACTTTGTTCTTTTTCCAAGATTATCCTGACTATTCAGGGACCCTTGTAATTCCATATGAGTTTTATGACCAGCTTTTTCATTTCTGTCAAAAAGGCTATTGAGATTTTGATAGGGATTATTCTGACTCTGTAGATTGCTTTGGGGAATATTGCCATTTTAACAATATTAAATATTCCAATCCATGAACAAGGGATGTGTTTCCATTTATTTAGGTCTTCTTCAGTTTTTCAACAATGCTTTGTATCTTTGAGTGTACAATCTTGTACCTCCTTGATTAAATTTATTCCTGAGTATTTTATTCTTATGGATGCTAAAAATGGAGTTGCTTTTATTAGCTCTAATAGGTTTCTTCTGGTTTCTTTCAAATATTCTGTATGTAAGATATGTCTTCTGTGGACACAGTTTTACTTATTCCTTTCTAATTTGGATGGCTTTTCTTTTTCTTGCCTAATTGCTGTGGTTAGAACTTCTGTACAATTTTAAACAGATGAGGCTTCTCTGGGGCAGTAGTCCTGACCTCGAGACCCACTGGGGTGAAGGACCTGCTCTAGTGTCTCTACTGGGCAGGAGTTCCACCCCCAGGGCTTTGCCAGGCCCACACAGCTTTGAGTAGAGGTTGTCTAACCTGTTGAAAGTGAGGCAATAGTCTCCCTTTTCGAAACTGAGGTGGCAGCCCTGATGATCTCTGAATTGCCTTCCAGGTTACTCTTCCCTTGTCTTCAAGAATAGTGTATGTTTGTGGCTGAAGAGCTCTATGGTCCCAAACTGTAAAATTTCAGAAGACCAACAGCTTTCCCTCATTTGCTCCAATCTCCTGCTTCTTCAGTTTAA
Organism: Ateles fusciceps; assembly: GCA_036589455.1. Lineage (NCBI taxonomy): Eukaryota > Metazoa > Chordata > Mammalia > Primates > Atelidae > Ateles > Ateles fusciceps. The sequence goes on along the minus strand of JAZHEH010001643.1, from coordinate 3,183 downwards.
CCTGGCAGTTTTCCTGCTGTGGTGACTAAGTCCATGTTTCACACATATACCGATTCTCTTATCAAAGGGTCACTTGGCCACACCTTTAGTGTTCTCTTTGAATACACTTCCTCATTTTTTTTTTTTTTGCAATACGAATGGGCTGAGCATTTTTCAAATCCTTAAATTCTAGTTCCGTTTTGCTCAATAATTCCATCTTCAAGTCAATTCTCTCTTCTCACATTTTACTATAAACAGGAGAACCAAGGCACTTCTTCAAAACTTTACTTAGGAATCTCATTAGCTAAATATCCAATTTTATGACTCACAAGTTCTACTTTCCATAGAACACTAGAACATGAACATAATTCAGCTAAGTTCTTCACTACTTTACAAGGATCACCATTTCTGTTTCCAATAATATGTTCCTTATTTCTCTCTGAGACCTTGTCAGAATGGCCTTTACTGTGCATATTTCTACCAACATTCTGTTTGTGATTACTTAGATATTCTCAAAAAGATGTAAGCTTTCTCTACAACTCTCCTCTTTTCTTCCTGAGCCCTCAGCAGCATCACCCTTAACAGTTCATTTATGGCAACGTAGGCTTTTTCTGGCATGCATCTCAAAACACTTCCACCCTCTACTTGTTACGCATTTTTTGGTGTATGTTGCAGCAGCACCCTCACTTCTTGGTACCAATTTCTATCTTAGTCCATTCAGGTTTCTATAAGAAAATGTCATAAACTGGGTGGCATATAAACAACAGAAATTTCTTTCTCGCAGCTCTGGAGGCTGGGAAGTCCAAAATTGGGGTGCCAGCATGGTCAGATTCTGATGAGGTACTTCTTCTGGGTTGCAGACTGCCAACATCTCACTGTGGTTTTTATTTTTTTTATTTTTATTTTTATTTTTATTTTTTAAGACGGGGTTTCACCATGTTGGTCAGGCTGGTCTTGATCTCCCTACCTCAGGTGATCCACCCGCCTTGGCCTCCAAAGTGCTTGGATTACAGGCGTGAGCCACCATGCCCGGCCCTCACTGTGTTTTTACATGGTGGAAAGAGTGAGAGCTATCTCTAGAGTTGGTTTTTTTTTTTTTTTTTTTTTTTTTTGAGACAGAGTCTCTGTTGCCCAGGCTGGAGTACAGTGACATGATCTCAGCTCACTGTAACCTCCTCCTCCTAGGTTCAAGCAATTCTCATACCTCAGCCACTTGAAAAGCTGGGATTACAGGCATGTCCCACCACACCTGGCTAATTTTTATATTTTTAGTAGAGACAGGGTTTTGCCATGTTGGCCAGGCTGGTCTCAAACTCCTGGCCTTAAGTGATCCACCTGCCTCAGCTTCCCAAAGTTCTGGGATTATAGGTGTGAGCCACTGTGCTCAGTCCTCTGGAGAATTTTTTGTAAGGACATTAATTCCATTCAAGAGGGTAACCCCTTATGTACCTAATCACTTCCCAAAGACCCCATCTACTAACACATTTCATTGAGGGTGAGGATTTAAACAAATGAATTTTGGGGGGACATAAACATTGGGTCCATTGCAATGTCCTTTGTCATGCTAAGGAAGTCTCCTTCTATTCCTATTTGGTTATGTTTTTTATCATAAATCATTGTTGGATTATGTCAAATGCTTTTTTCTACATCGATTTATATGATCATGTGAGTTTTTTTCTTCTTTATGTTATTAATGTGGTATATTACAATGATTTATTTTCTCATGTTGAAAAACCTTTGCATTCTTGGGAAAAATCCTGCTTTCACTACTTCTATTCAACATTGCTTTGAAAGTTCTAGGCAGACCAATTTGGCATACTGTGAATAGTTTGCTTTTCTTTGACTAAAATTTCTCTATTTTGCCTTACATTTTGAAGTGTAGTTTCGCTAAGTATAAAAATCTAAGAGCTGTGTGCTATGGTTCATGCCTATAATCCCAGCACTTCAAGAAGCCAAGACAGAGGGATCACTTGAGGCCAGCAGTTTGAGACCAGCTTGAGAAACATACTAAGATCCCATCTCTCCAAAAACAAAAAAAAAAAAAAAAAAAAAAAGTTTGGGTGTGGTGGTATGTAGTCCTAGCTACTCAGGAGCCTGAGACAGGATGATTGCTTGAGCCCAAGAGTTTGAGGTTACACTGAGCTATGATTATGCCACTGCACTGCAACTTGGGCAACAGAGAGAGACCTGGTCTCTAAAAGGGAAAAAAAATCTAGGTAGGCAGTTGTTTTATTTTAGCACATTAAAGGATGTTATTCTATTGTTTTCTGGTTTCCAATATTCCTAAAAGATAATAAACTATTCATCTTATTCTTCCTTTGAATATAATGTGTCTTTTAATTTTGCCTGTTAAGATTCATTGTGTTGGCGTTCAGCATTCTGTAATGTACTTAAGTTTAGGTTTTCTTTGTCTTCATGTTGCTTCATAACACTTCTCGCATCTAAGGCTTTCTCAGTTTTTGGAAAGCTCTTAGCTATTCCCTTAAAAAAAATAGACTACATTTTAAAGCCGTTTTTAGGTTCACAGCAAAATTGAGCAGAACGTACAGAGAGTTACCATATACTCCGTGACTTTTAACTTTCAAATACTGTTTCTGCTCGCCTTTCTGTCTGGAACTTCTATTCTATCTCCCTTTCCTTCTGGGATTCTTTATTACTCTGTCCAATATGTCTATCGGCTCTTATATCTATTTTCATTCCATGCTTCATTATGGATATTTTCTTCAGACATTTCTTCAGTTGTGTCTAATCTGTACCCCTTTCTGAGTTCTTTATTTCTTCTGTTCTGCAATTTCCATTAGATTTTTTTTATATATTTTTTATTTTTTAGTTCTGGCCAAAATTATCCATCTTGTCATCTAATTTCTTGTATATTTAAAGCACATGTATTTTAAAAACCATGTTTTATTACTCTAATATCTGGATTGTCTATGAATTTGTTTTTATTCCCCAGGTTTATCTCTTAGTCTTTAATCATTCAGGCTTGTCTTCTAGTAAGCATGGCAATCTTTGATTTAATACCAGAGAGTTTATATATAAATTTGAAGAGAAAAATTCAAGGTTCAGGATAAAGTTACTTTCCTCTAGAGAGTAGAGCTATTTTAGCTTCTGGCAGTCATTTAGATTAGGGATCATCTCAATCCAATAAAGGATTGAATTTATCAGAGGCTGAGGCTCCATTTTGAGCCTGGTTTATTTCAGGTT